>CM076580.1:106583478-106858851 GCA_034641835.2 Pinus albicaulis | reverse complement strand
ATATAGGGACCTAACATACTTTCTTAATGAATTTAATAAGACTTTTTATTTGATGATTATGTTAACCCATTACCTTGTCGATAATAAGTAGTAGAATATTGTAATTTAATATGATAGTTATAACAAAATTCTTATCATATTAATAATACCGAAAGCTTATATGTACGTTTGGCAAACATTTTTTCTTAAGCAACTAAATCTCGACAAAAAGTTTTCTTGCTGAATTTTATCACCATTGTCGCTTGCATTCTTAACAGGAATTTCCTCTACCCACTTGGTAATAATCAGTGGTTGTTAATATCCATCTATGTTTATTGTTGGAAGCTGGAACTATTTATCCTATAAAATCTAATCCCCATTGTAAGAAAGGAGCTTCAACTGAAACTGGAACAAGGGGAAGTGATGCTAACCTTTTTTTTCTAACAAAATATCTGACATGTGATACAACTCTTGACCTTTGCTCCAACCTATGCAAATAATTTTTTCCAGTAGAAACCTGATCTTGAAATTTTATATGCAATTTTATTCCAAGCACAATGTTCTCCACAAATTCCTTCATGAAATTTCTCAATTACTCCTTCGGTTTCATTCTCAGTCAAACATAATAAGAGGATATTCAAAGGATCCTTTCAATACAAGTTTGCATTTATTATATATTATTTTATGGCTTTAAGTCTTAAATATCTACTTTGATTCTTTGTGAATTCAAGAGGATACTCAAAATATCAAAGAAAATGTATTATGTCTTTATACCAATATGAAAGTAAATATTTCTCATTAAAATGTAAAGGAAGAAGAGCAAGATCTGCATTGGAAGAAGGTTCTTGTGGATTCTTCTCACCTGAAAACTGAGAAGTTTCTTGTGGAATATTCTCACCGAAAATATGAGAAGGTTCTTGTGGATTCTTCTCACCTAAAATTTGAGAAGGTTCTTGTGGATTCTTCTCACCTAAAATCTGCATGATAGTGTTAATACAAAGTATCTTACAATTTGATTCAACCATAAGTGTAGCTAAACCTTGTCCTTTCACCAACTTGGTAGGTATAATGTCTAGACCAAAATCAAGTATATTAGAAATCCATATTCCCCTCTTTCCATCTGTATCAAGATGGGTTACAACTACTTTTATTGCATTGTTTGGAACATAAGAAATTATAGGAGAATGTAAGACATATATCCTAAATTTTTTCAAAGCTTGCACTAGGGCATAAGCTTGTTTCTCTACGATTTCATATTTTATTTCAGCATCCCTCATAACCTTACTGAAAAAGGAAATTGGTTGCTCAATTTGATCATTATTTCTCTGTAATAAAGCATTTTCTATGGTAGTATTTGAGGCAAAGGAAAAGATACTAAACAATTTTGTGTAATCTGGACTAGCTAGCTATGGGGATTTTTAAATTTCCTTTTTGATTTGTGAAAAAATATACCTTTCTTCTACTATATATTCAACTTCTTTATCTTTCTTGAGCATGTGAGTAATATTTTTCACAATCTCAGTATAATTAGGTATAAATCTTCTTTAAAAATTATCTTCCCTAAAAATGCATGACTTTCCTTTTTGTTTCAAGGAAAACCAATTACCTAAATTTCTTAAACTCTCTTTGGATCAATAAAAGCTCCTTCCTTCGAAATTATATGTCCTAATAACTTTCCTTCTTTCATTGCAAAAAGTGATTTTTTGGGATTAAGAGAAATCCCATATTTCCTGCATCTTTCAAACACTTTCCTCAACTGTTTCAAATGTTTTTCATCAGAATTAGAAAAGACAATTAAATCATCAAGATAAATAGCAATAAATATATTTATCTTACCAACAAATGTCAGATCCATTTCTCTTTGAAATTTTGCTCCGATGTTGATTAAACCAAATGGAATTTTGGCATACATAAATGTGCCCCATGGAGTTGTAAATGTTGTCTTTTCTTTGTCTTCTTGACTAACCAGAATCTGGTTATATCCAAAAAAATCATCTAACATTGAAATCCTATTTGAACCTGATACTCTTTGAAGTAAATGGTCCATTTTTTTGTAATGGATAATTATCTTATAAAGACAATTTGTTTATATTCCTAAATTCAACATATCATCTTATTTCACCATTTGTATTCGTAATGGGTACTAAGTTGGCTATCCATTTAGAATACCTTAAGGGAACAATTATTTTTGCATCCAATAACTTCTTTACTTCTTTCTCTATGATTGGAAGAAATATTGGATTTATTATTCTTAATTTCTATTGAAATGGTTTAGCTTCTGCTTTGAGAGGAATTTTATGCTCAGTAATGGTTGTGTCATAGGTTTTCAATTCTTTGTGTGAACATGAAAATACATCTCTAGCATGTTTAGAAAGATTGATATATTTGTATTTGATTTATTGAGGCAATGATGCTGGAATTTTAACATTTTGGATTTCTTCAGAAGTATCAATATTGCAGTTTTGAACATCTTCTTGTTATGAATTTAACATTGAATTTTTTGAGACATCATTATGATAAAAATGTTTTTCAAAGGGGTACTAATCCTTTTGGAATGTAATTATTTTATAATTGAATGATATCATGATCAACAATTTTATGTTTTAAATGTGAATCTTGATCATCCTCATTTGATTTGATTTCATTAATGTGTTCTCCTTCAACCTGTAAAGTAGAAAATTCATCTAATGCATGTAAAAAAAAAATTAACTACTTATCATCTTCAAAAACTTGCCATTGTTTCACATTTTCATGAATGGAAGGTTTATATTTTACTTAAATTTGATATTGCAATTGAAGAGGTTCAAAATTTTTGAAAGAAATAATAGAAATTGCCAAAGCATCAACATGGATATTTTCTTCTCTTGGGATTGATGTGATATTGAAGGCTTAAAAAAAAATTATGCAATCCCATACTTCATTCCTATAATCTCTAAGCCTATGATGCTTATTTTGACATATATATATATATATATTACAATCAACTATGCATCACCATATTCTGCCAAGTTTTGAACTTTTAGACTCTTAACTAATTCCAATCCTAAAACTAGGGCTTCATATTCTGCCACATTGTTTGTGCCTTAAAAATATAATGTAAAGGACTGAGTTATATTTATCTTATTAGGAGAAATGAGTACAATTCTTGCCCCGACCCCATGTTTAGAAAATGCTCCATAAAAATACATTTTCCAAATATGAGTATATGAAATGTGAGGGTGTAATAACATTTTCTTCGATACTAATTTGAGGATTAGAAAGATAATTAGCATCTAATGTAAAGCATTGAAAATCCTGATCAATACCATAAATTGGATGATTAATTACTTAATTTCTTTACAAACTATATTGATAAATCATACATCTTTGTATAGCCTTAAATTTTCACCTCCATAGATTGGGATTGTAGCAAAGGACATGTCCATTTGTAGACTCCCTCCCAACTTTGCACAACAATACCTTGACAATAACATTCCAAAATTTGGAGGAATTTTTGTAACAACTATGTCCAAGACTATACTCTTGAGGGATTTCAGAAATTGTTACAAATAAATCCTTAATTAATCCCAAGCAAGGTACTTTCTTGGAATTAAAAGTGTACAGATCATGATATGGTCTAGTAATTTGCAGTTAGAGTTGTTCAACAATTACTTTAGGCATTAAATTATGGGAAGCCCCAAAATATAACATACAATTTTATAAAATATAATCAATAACTTTCAATGTGACATAAAAAGGAGGAACACTTTCATAAATCATATCATAATTAAAACCAAAAACAACTAAAGGTTTTCATCTTGTAAACTAATGACATCCCCTTCTGCATCTACCCTATAATATTGAATCCATTTAGAAACTTGTTGTTTATAACTTGGATTCTTAGAGAATTTTAGATAAGGAAATGGAATTTTAACCCTTTCTAACTCCTTTTCGAAATTAAAACAATTAGGACAAATTTTTCAACAAAGTAAGTTGTTATTGTAACTAATTCTTCCGCTGGATTGATGATGTTCATGTTTCATTTATTTTTATTGAGGTTCATCAAAGGTAATTTTTTCATAGGTCTGCTCAATCTGTTGCCTAGGTCTCCAAGTCATACCTTCTTCTATTCAATTTATGTAATAAGAAATTACGAAAAAGCTTCGACGTTTCTTTGAAACTTGAGAGGTTTCTTGATTTTGAGCAAGTGAGTGATCTTGACTGATTGTGATGCAGGGTAAATCAGTCTCTAGATAAATACTATTGTCCTCTCCTTTATTTCAAAAAAATAATAAAATCTCTATATAGTGAGCCTCCCTGCGTATCTAGACCACCTATCTCCTCTAATTCCACACTACCATATTGGCAAACAAACTCAAATCGAAGATTGTTATGTTCTCTGCAAACCTATGTTTTCATGCACAAATCTATTTATCAAAAATGAGACAGATCCACTTTTGCATCATACAACCTTCCATACCTTACTCCTTACCTTCATCCCATGTTTAACTTAACGTAGCTTGGTTCGATCAATTTGTTAGTTGCTGAGGTGAGGTTTAGTATATAGGTGAAAACATAGCATGCTAGAGAGGAATGCAGCACTAGAAAACCACTGCTGATAAAATGCAATGTTATAAAGGTAACAGTAGTGCCAAAATTTTATGCATAGTGGCTTAGGTGTATGCGCAACATATTCAGTGTATGCGTAGTGCCTCAAAGGTATGCGCAACACCTCAACTGAAAACACAGAGTTATGATCAAATCTTGATTTTTCGAGACTTCCTCCAAATCTTTGGCGAATCCAAGGTTCTGAGGCACGATCTACAGTTTCATTAATTAATTCTAAGGGATCTAATTGTTTCGATGGCATCCATACAATTCCCTCTTTAAGGACTGTGACTGTGTAAAATACTCATTGTATAAACACAAAGAAAACAACAGAGCTATTTAACTTAGAATCTTTGCTACTCTAATGGCACAATCTTCACTAATTAGGGGAGAATAAAAACATCAAACAATTTAACACGGACAACAGTGGTCTCTGCACACAATCTTTCCTTGAATAAAAAAAAATACTAAAATAAAACAGATTTTTTCTTCTGGCCCTTGATGGCTTGATAATTACATTCCTCTCGCTCTCTCCTCAAAAGAAAACACACCCAAAGCATTTTTCTTCTTTTTATTGTTTTGATACATTATCCTATTCTATCTTATCAAATGACCTAATCCCTATTCTATAGTTCTAACGACACCTAGACTAACGAAACCGGTCATTTATTTCTAATCGGCACCTTAACTATTACAATAAATAATCATAAAATTAAATTCAAGGGGTCCAACCCTCTTTACTAAATTAAGTGATCGACCAATTAGGTCAATAAAATTGATCTCAATTGATGCTCCGCATCGATTCCCAAATAAGAAAAAGAATGATCCATAAAATCTTAGGATTAACTCATAGTTTTGTAGCTCTAATGTCATCCAACTGAATCTTCAATTGGTTGTCCCATCCATTTGATTAGATAATCGATAATAGGTTTGGCCTCTAGTCTTCTTTTGTGGTTGTTCTTTTCTCCATAATGGCTTCCACTTCTTTCTTTTTCGTCTTTTGGTATTTGTCTCGACTTAGAGTCTCGGTTCCCTTTGGCTCAGAGGTTCACTTCATCTTGTAATTCTATCTCTCGGTTCCTGTACAGTACAAATATACAAAAATTAAAGATAGATATTCCAACTCCTTTTCGGTAGCTCACTATATAAGCATTGGTGGAAAACTTCCTCAAAATTCTGGATCCTATATTTTTAATTTTTAGTTTGTTATAGGTCCCAAAAGGCAACCTTTCCTTCCTCATGTAAGCCATAACTAAATCACCCACTTGAAACTCCTTTCCTGTCCTCTTCATATCAGCCCTTTTTTTTACTTACTGCTACTTTCCTGTAATCTCTGCTTGAAAACTCCTTGTAATTTTTGCATCTGTTCTGAAAATTCTTCAGCTTTTGCACTCCTTGTCTCTTCCTTACCAAAATATCTAAGCTCATATGCTCCTCTATAATGCATTCCAAAAACAATAAGAAATAGAATCATTTTGGTACTCTGGCTAGGAGTATCATTGTAGGAAAATTCAACTTGAGCAAGCACCAAATCCCACTACTTTGGATTTTTATAAACCAAACTCAATATTTTTCCCAAGATCCTATTCACCACTTTAGTTTTCCCATCCATCTGAGGATGATAGGCTGAAATAAATCTGAGGTTTGTAACTAGCTTCCTCCATAGAGTCCTCCAAAAGTGTCCCACGAATTTTGTATCCCTGTTTGAAACAGTACTCATAGGTAGTCCATGTAATCTTACAATTTCTGAGAAAAACAAATTGCCAATGTGAGTTGCATCACTATTTTTCCTACAAGCAATGAAATGAGTCATCTTTGAAAACCTATCTAACCTAGTGGCTAATGAAATGGCTAATAGAGGACATGAAATGGCTAATGAAATGATATGCATTGGAAATGGCTAATATAACCCAGTGTTTTGGCTCCTTCCCTTGGCATGTTGACAAACCCTACATTTCTCAACAAAATTTTTGATATCAATTTGAATTTTTGGCCAATAATAAAAAGCACTCGCTTGAGAGAATGTTTTTTCTTGCCCAAAGTGTCCAGAAATTCCTCCATTATGTTTTTCTTTAATCATATTTTCCCTCATGGAGCATTTAGGAATACAAAGTTTATTTTTCTTGGAAAACAACCCTCCTTGAATTAGGTATTCTAACCACTGGCTTCTATTATGAATCGCGGGATTTTGAATAGCTACATATATTTATTTAAAATATGTGTCTTCCTTGTACATATCAATAATTTCTTCAAACCCCAAGATGCCAATATTCAATTCCTGCACAACCAGATTTACTCGGCTCAAAGCACCAACAACTTTATTTGACTTACCGCTTGTATGCTTGATTACAAAGGTGAAACTCTGCAAGAACTCCACCCACTTAGCATGATTTTGGCTCAACTTTGGATGATTATTTATAAACTGCGGTGCATGATTATCAGAATACAACACAAATTCCTTGGGTAAAAATTAATGCCTCCATTTCTTTAAAGCCTGCATAATAGCATAGAATTATTTATCATAAGATGAGTACTTTCGCTTGGCCTCATTCAAATTTTCGCTGAAATAAGCTACCGGTCTCTACTCTTGACTCAAGACAACTCCAATTGCTATCCCACTAACATCAGTCTCAACTTGAAAAAAATTATCAAATTTTGGCAAGGCCAAAACAAGTTTTTTAGTAATCTTCTTTTTCAACAACTTGAAGTTTTGATCTGCTACCTCTATCCACTTAAATGGCTGGTTGTTGTCCTTTATTGTTTCAACTATCGGTGCATATATCTGACTAAAAATTCTTATAAACTTCCTATAAAAACTTGCAGGACCATGACAACTTCTTACCTCAAATAAGCTCCTTGGAGTTGGCCAATTCAGAATTTGTTGGATCTTTTCTGGGTCCATGTTCAACCCTTCTTCTGAGACTACAAAATTAAGGTAAATGATCTCCTTCTTCAAATTTATCAGCAGTTTCTCCTTTTCCAAAGTATTTAAAACCGGCTTAATATGCTCCAAATGCTCTTCCTCATTCCGATTGAAAATTAAAATGTCATCAATATATACTATCACAAATTTTCTAGCATATTATTTTAAGACCTTGTTCATTAGTCTCATAAATGTACTGGGTGCATTAGTGAGCCCAAAAGGCATCACTAACCATTCATACAACCCATTTTTGGTCTTAAATGCAATCTTCCATTTGTCTCCCTCTCTAATCCTGCTTTGATGGTATCCACTCTTCAGTTATATTTTATAAAAATACTTTGACCCACTCAAACAATCCATGAAATCATCCATACATGGCAGGGGAAATATATACCTGATAGTGATATTTTTTATTGCTTTGGAGTCAGTACACATGCACCATTCACCGCATTTCTTTGGACTGAGCATTGCTGGTACTGCACACAAACTAAGGCTTTCCCTTATCAATCCTTTATCCAACAACTCCTGCACCTGTCTTCCAACTTCTTCATTCTCCTGAGGAGTCAATCTATATGATGCTTTTTTGGGTAAAATTGCACCAGGTATTAAATATATGTGATGGCTGATACTTCTGATTGGTGGCAATTCACTTGGTAATTTATCAACAATAATATCAGCATAATCATTTAGCAGATTTTTAATTTCCATAGGAAGATTGTCTACATTGGTAGAAGTCAAAATTACATTGGGTTTACCAAGAACATCAAAATGTATTTCTTTCTCCTTCTTGACTTCTTGCAGCAATTATTTTCCGTTGATCGTCATAACATTGTTTCCAACTGCTCGTTTGTTCGCTTCATCCTTCAAAGGTAGCAATGTGTGCTTCTTCCCATCCTTCTCTAAGGTATAGGTATTCCTTCTTATCATGAATGGCTTTCCTATCAGACTGCCAAGGTCTTCCCATAAATATATGGCGCACATCCATTGGCATCACATCACATAGTATGACATCTTTATATGTACCAATCTGTATCTCTACCCTGTACTATTTTGTCACTAAAAGATGATTTCCTTTTTGTAATCAGGACACTTTATAGGGAATAAGGTGTACTGTCTTAATCAACCCCAATTTATCAACCATTTCTGTGGAGACAATATTTTTAGTGCTTCCACTATCAATCAAAACCTCACAACATTTTTATTTATACTTGCATACAGTCCTAAAGAGTATCCTCCTTTGAGCAGGCTCATTTGCTTCATTCTCTAACTTAAGCAACACCCTTTTTAACAATAAGGACTCTCTTGCCTCAGGTGGCTCTTCTTTCCCCATGACCTGAGGGTTTTCTTCCTTTGTCTCTACTATATTCACATTCCATTTATTTATTTATTTTTATGAGGGAAGTCCAATGGTCCATTTCCTAATTCTCCACATATGTAGCACCAAATTTCTCTTCCCTGACCTCTACCTTTGGGTACAAATATTCCTCTACCAAAGTCTCCTCTCTGTGGTAGTATGTTACTCAAACTTCCTGATTCATTCTGAGAGTGACGGAACCTTGACCTGGAAGCTCCTTTTCCTCTTGTTGGACTCTTACCTCTATGCCTCTGACTTTGCTTTCTCAACATTTTTTCCTCTGTCTTTAAAGTTCCCTGATAGACATCTTCAATTGTCTTCAAACTCAGCAGATTGATTTCATCTTGTATGTCATATCTCAAGCCATTCATATATTTTTCTACCTTTTCTACACCATCTTTGGCATGTCCCTCTCTAATGCTCAACTTATAAAACTCCTCTGTGTACTCTTTGAAAGTCATTCCTTTCTACCTCAAATTTTGTAATTGTCTAAAAAGATTCAACTTGTAATATTTTGGCATGAATTTACTTTTCAATTTTCTCACCATTTTATCTCACTGCTTGATCTTGGGCTTTCCCTTTCTCTCTCTGGATGTTTGTAGTTCATCCCACTAGATGGCTACATGGCCCTTTAACCTGGTAACTGCAAATTTTACCTTCTTTTTATCTTCGACCTCCTCATAGTCGAAATACTTATCTAACAAACTGATCCAATCCATCAAATCTTCCACATTAAGGTTCCCATCATACAAAGGTATTTCCACCTTTGGTATTCCACTAGATTTTTCCAACATCTTGAAAAATTTAGCTACCTCGCTTTCTTCCTCTTCTTCTTCCTCAAAAGATTCCTCTGCGACATTGACATCCCCTTCATTAGGTACTCTCCTCTGAGAAGTTTCCATTGTCTCCATTCTTGTGTGAAGATGTAAAATCTCTTCCAGTAAGACTGCATTGGCTACATGTCTTCCCCGACCTATGCCATCTCCTCTCTTGGGTGGCATGTTTGCTGAAGTCCTAAGAGAAAAAATAAATCCCTATCTGGGCTCTGATACCAAATGATGTAGGGTAAATCAGTCTCTAGATCAATATTGTTGTCTTCTCCTTTATTTCCAGAAAAATAATCTCTCTATATAGTGAGCCTCCATGCGTCTCTAGACCACCTGTCTCCTCTGATTCCACACTACCATACTGGTAGACAACCTCAGATTGAAGACTCCTCTATTCTCTACAAACCTACCTTGTCATACACAGATCTATTTATCAAAAATGAAACAGATCTGCATTTTTAGCATACAACCTTCCATACCTTACTCCTTACCTTCATCCACGTTTTTTAACTTACTGGAGCTTGGGTCAATTAATATGTTAGTTTTTTAGGTAAGGTTTAGCATACAGGTGAAAATGTAGTGTGCCAAAGAGGAATGCAACACTAGAAAACCACTGCTGATAAAATGCAGTGTTATAAAGGTAACTGTAGCACCACAAGTGTATGCGTAGTTCCTTAGGTCTATGCGCAACGTCTTTAGTGCATGTGTATCGCCTTACGTGTATGCATAGTGCCTCAAAGGTATGCACATCACCTAAATTGAAAACACAGGGTTATGATCAAATCTCAATTTTTCTAGACTTGCTCCAAATCTTTGGCGAATCCAGGGTTCTGAGGAACGATCTATGGTTTGATTAATGAATTCTAAGGGATCTAATTGTTCCAATGGCCTCCATATGATTCCCTCTTTAAGGATTGTGATTGTGTAAAATACTCACTGTATAAACACAAAGAAAAAAACAGAGCTATTTAACACGAAATCTTTGCTACTCCAGTGGCACGATCTTCACTAATTCAGGGAGAATAAAAAAGCCAAAAAATTTAACACAGACAACAGTGATCTATGCACACCATATTTCCTTGAATAAAAAAATAATACTAAAATAAAACAAAGCTTTTCTTGTGGCCCTTGATGGCTCGATAATATTACATTCCTTTCACTCTCTCCTCAAAAGAAAAAGCACCCAAAGAATTTTCTCCTCTTTTTATTGTTTTGATACTACTATCCTATTATATCTTCTCAAACAACCTAATCCCTATTATATATGTCTAATGCACACCTATACTAACAAACATGATATTTTCTTTATAATCTGGAACTCTATTAACTATTACAATAAATAATCATAAAAAATAAATTGAAGAGTTCCAACCCTCTTTACTAAATGATGAATGACCAATCAAGTCAATAAAAGTGATCTCAATTGATGCTCCTGCATCAGATTGGAATAATAACATTATGAGATGATGGATATTAAAAAAAAATGATATCATTTTCTACAACAAGAACAATTTCTTCAAGATCTTGATCGTTGATCATTAATGGAGGTTGAATTTGCTGATAAGTATTTTTCCTTTGCAAGATTGAGGTTGAAAAGGTCTTATATGTTAGAAAATTATATATCACAGAGCAATGCAACACATAAAATATACATAAAACACAAGCACACAAAACACATAAAAACTAGAGAGACATAGATATACATGGTTCACCCAGTTTGGGCTACATCCACCCTGAAAAATCACTCCTTCCTTTCTATTATCCTGCAAAAATGAAGAGACGCAACCTACAACAGATCCGCTGTAATATCCTTTGTTCTCTCTCACAGTCTCCTTATCTATTTCTCTCTTTGTGAATACACATACAATACACAGCCGCAATAAAATACCCTCATTCAAAGCGAGAGGTTGCCTTCTAGGGAAAAAAACCATAAACAAAACATAACTTATACCGTCAGATCATCCCCCTGATCAACGACCCAGATTGACTAGAAATTACTATAATTTTACAAGGAAATTTTACATCTGTTTTTTTCTTCGAGGGCGCTGCCCCTGAAACCCCCCACTAGGGGGGGCTCCATAAAGTTGCAGCTACCCCCCCAAGACCCCCCAGGCAGTGTTGAATTACGGGCAATGTTTCCGCCCCATTAAGGTACAGGGGTCCAACACCGTGATACAAAATAAACAAGATAATCAGGCTCCACACCCAACAATCTCCCACTTGGAGATTGATTGTAGCAACTCCACCACTGCTTCATTTTCTGGACAATGACTCCTGTTTGGACCTAGTTGTTTCTCATCTTAATCGTCATCCTTGAAGACCAATTGAAACTGAGCATAATCTCAGTTTCTCTCTGGTTACAACTTTTGTTAGCATATCTGCAGGATTCTGGCTAGTGTGTATCTTTTCCAGCTTCAACTGTCCATCTTCCAATACTGACCGTATGAAATGGTACTTGAGCTGTATGTGTTTAGTCCTGGAATGAAATGCTGAGTTCTTTGCAAGATGAATGGCACTTTGGCTATCACTATATAACGTGCCCATATCATGCTTCTTACCCAATTCACCCATAAACCTTTGTAACCAAATCATTTCTTTACTAGCCTCTGTAGCAGCAACATACTCTGCTTCTGTTGTTGAAAGTGCAACAACACTTTGGATTTTGAAACCCAACTGACAGTTGTTCCACCTACAGTAAATACATATCGTGTAGTGCTCCTCCTGTTATCTCTATCACCTGCCATATCTGCATCAACATATCCCTGTAGAGCAATGTTTGAACCACCAAAGCATAATGCTTGATTTGTGGTACCTCTCAAATATCTGAGAATCCATTTTACTGCCATCCAATGTTCTTTTCCTAGATTTTTCATGTACCTGCTTACAACTCCCACTGCATGTGAAATATCAGGCCTTGTGCAGACCATTGCATACATTAAGCTTCCAACTACTGATGCATATGGAACTTTAGACATATAGTCCATTTATTCTTGGGTCTTGGGGCACATCTCCTTACTAAGTTTGAAATGGCTAGCAAAAGGTGTACTAACTGGTTTTGCATTCTGCATATTAAATATTTTCAACACCTTTTGTATGTACTCATTCTGAGATAGTGTTAATTTGCGATTTTTCTTGTCTCTAGTTATTCTCATACCAAGGATTTGTTTTGCAGCTCCCAAATCCTTCATTGCAAATGAATTTGCCAATTTTCTTTTGAGCACATTTATTTCCTGCATGTTAGACCCTGCAACAAGCATGTCATCTACATACAATAACAGTATAATATAGCTTCCATCATTTTTCTTTTTCAGATAAACACAATGATCAGAGTGACATCTAGTATAACCTTTTTCAGACATAAACTTGTCAAATTTTAGATACCACTGCCTTGGAGCCTGTTTTAAGCCATACAAGCTCTTCTTTAACCTGCACACTAATTTTTCTTTCCCTTTGACCTCATATCCTTCTAGTTGCTCCATATATATCTCTTCCTCCAAATATCCATGGAGAAATGTTGTCTTTACATCTAACTGTTCAAGATGTAAATCTTCTGCTGCTACAAGACTTAAAATAGTTCTGATTGAAGTCATTTTAACAACAGGAGAAAATATTTCATCAAAATCAATACCTTTCTTCTATGCAAACCCCTTCACCACAAGTCTAGCTTTGTACCTTTGTTTTCCTCCATCTTCTTCCTTCAGCCTGTAAACCCATTTATTTTGCAATGTAGTTTTACCTGCAGGCAACCTGACTAAGTCCCAAGTCTGGTTATGCATTAAGGAGTCCATCTCTTCTTCCATGGCTAGCTCCCACTTCTTCCTGCTTTCAACTTGCATTGCTTCTTCATAACATTCGGGTTCACTAGAATGAGTCAACAAGAAATAATATAATGAAGGAGAGTATCGTTCATGGGGTCTACTTATCCTGGTATATCTTCTGACACCATTTTCAGGTGTTTGAGGTGCCTATTGCTGTTGTGGTGGTTGTTGTTGTTGTGGCTGTTGATTACTGTTATTTTCAGGCAGCTTTACCTTTTTCATGATCTCATCAAGAACTGTGTATTCTTTGTTTTCTTTTTCTTGTTTCTTTTCCTGCAACTAATTCTTATACAAGAACTTTTCATTGAATATTACATCTCTTCTCCTAATGGTTTTGTGATTTTCATAATCATATAAGCGATAACCAAAATCATTAACACCATATCCAATAAAGGTACATTTCTTTGATTTTGCCTCAAGCTTTGTTCTGTTTTATTTATTAATATGGACAAAGGCCTCACAGCCAAAAGGCTTTAAAAAAGAGTAGTTTACCTTTTTACCTGTCCATGCTTCCTCTGGAATACCACCATCCAAGGAACTTGAAGGTCCTCTATTTATTAGATAAACAACGCTATCTACAACATCTGCCCAAAATTTTAAATTCAATCCTTCATGCAATATCATGCTCCTTGCACGCTCCATGATTGTTCTATTCATCCTTTCTGACACACCATTTTCTTGTGGTGTTCTTGGAACTGTCTTCTCTCTGTGAATTCCATACTCTGAATAGTACCTATTAAAATATTTACTGCAATATTCACCTCCATTATCTGATCTGAGACACTTCAACTTCTTTCCTGTCTCAATCTCAACCAAAGCTTTCCATTTCTTGAAAGTATCAATACATCAGATTTATTCTGAATACAATAAATCCAAGTTTTTCTAGTTTCATCATCAATAAAAGTAACATAATAACAAGAGCCATCGAGAGATGATACCTGAGCAGGTCCCCATACATCTGTATGCACAAGCTCTAATTTTTCACTCTTCTTTTCTTTCCCAACTCTGAGAAATATGACTCTCTTTTGTTTTCCATAAATGCAATTCTCACAGAAATACAAATCAACATTCTTCAAACCCAACAACAAATTTCCTGAGTGAAGAATCTTCATCCCCTTCTCACTCATGTGTCCGAGCCTATGATGCCATAATGCTGCATTTGTTCCTTTGGAAGTTAAAGCATTAACAGAGTTAGAAATACCATTGCATAAATACAATGTACCAACCTTTTCACCTTTTGATATTACCAGGGCTCCTTTGGTGACCTTCCAAGTTTTATTTGTGAAAGTTTTCACACAACCTTCACCACCTAATTGCCCTGTTGAAATCAGATTTTTCTTCAGATCTAGAACATGCCTTACCTCCTTTAATAGCCATTGGTTTCCATTTTGCTGTTTTACAAGAACCTTACCCATTTCAACAATTTTACAGGGTTTATCATCACCCAAATGGACTTGTCCAAAATATCCTTGAACATAGTCATGAAAATATTTCTTATCAGGTGTGGCATGGAATGAGGCCCTTGAATCTACCACCCAGGAATTAGTAACATTTTTGAAAGAAAGAATCAAAGCATCTTGTAACACATCACTTGTCACATTTGCTTCATGATTGTTTTCTTGATGTGCGCCTCCTTCTTTTCCCTTCCGAGATCTACAATCTTTCTTTAGGTGTTTTTTCTTTCCTCATTTCCAGCACACTAGCCCCGATCTGGACTTGGATCCGCCTTTCCTTGTTTTACTGCGATATCCAAGGATCTTTCCTCTTTCCATTCTTCTTCCCCTAGAATCTTCACTCAAATCATTACCTGATGTCTCACCGAAGTTTTTCCATTTCCTCACTAAGGATAGCACCGACAACATCATCAAACTTTAAAGTACTAGATCCAAAGACCAAGTTACTAATGGCCATAACTAAACCATTCCAGCTTTCTGGCAATGAACACAGAAATAATAGAGCCCTAACTTCATCATCAAAGTTTACCCCTACAGAACTTACCTGACTGGTAACTGTATTAAAATCATTTAAATGGTCTACAACAGATCCACCTTCTGACATCTTCATATTAAATAAACATTTCATAAGAAATACCTTGTTTGAGGCCGAGGGTTTTTCATATCGTTTCGCCAATGCCTTAATCAAACCCTCTGTTCTTATTTCCTTCGATATATTGAATGCTACCAATGCTGTAAGGCACAACCGTACTGTTCCAAGTGCGTTTCTATCGAGAATCTCCCATTCTGCGTCTGTCATAGCTGTCGCCTTCTTTGTTTTTCCGCTCAATCGTAGGTACAGATGTTTCTGATACAGATAATATTCCATCTGCATCTTCCACAACAGGAAGTTTTGGCCGTTAAATTTCTCGACCATAAACTTACCATCTTCTGCCATTTCTCCTACTTGAATTAGGAACCCTTCTTTCCTGTGAGTTTATTAGCCAAATAGACCTTCGGATATGATACCAGTTGTTAGAAAATTATATATTACAGAGCAATGCAACACATAAAATATGTGGAAAACACAAGCACACAAAACACATAAAAACTAGAGAGACACAGATATACGTGGTTCACCCAGTTTGGGCTACAGCCACCTCAAATAGCCAGTCCTTCCTTTCTATTATCCAGCAAAAATGAAGAGACACAACCTACAACAAATCCACTGTAATAACCTATTTTCTCTCTCATAGACTCCCTATCTATTTCTCGCTCCGAGAATACACATACAATACATAGCCGTAAAAAAATACCCTCATACAAAGCAAGGGGTTTCCTTCTAGGGAAAAAAACCCTAAACTAAACATAACTTCTACTGTCAAATCATCCGCCTAATGAACGACCTATATTGACTAGAAATTACTATAATTTTACAAGGCAATTTTACATCTGTTTTTAGCTTCAGGGCCATTGCCCTTGAAACCCCCCCGCCAGGGGGGGGATCCATAAATTCGCAGCACCCCCCCCCCCCCCCCCAGGCAGCGTTTAATTATGGGCGGCATTGCCACCCCATTAAGGTACATGGGTCCAACGCTATGATACAAAATAAACAAGATAATTAGGCTCCACACCCAACATTATATATTGAATTTATGGCATGTTTTCAACTTGTTGAGTTACTCTAGGTTGAGCTTCCATTCTTGAAATTCTGTTAGAGAGATTCATTATTAAATAAGTTATTTCATTAATTTTATGTTCTTCATCTTTAATTTTTTATGATGATGTACTTTCTTCTCTAGATTTAATTTTCTTTTCAACCTTTTATGCCTTATTTGTCAATTTACTAGATTTTGACCTATTAGCTTCCACTTCAATTGCATTTGTTTTCACATCTACTGAAGTTTCATATTTCTTTCTCGAATCATTACAACAAATTTATCCTCAAATGCTTTAGAGAACCTGACCTTAGCTGCAGTGACTGGAGGTTTATAATCTAGGGGAATTTTTTTTTTAATTTTTATTAAATCTCTTAATAAAATCAGTAATAGGTTCACTGAGATTCCCTCTTAAATATTCAAATTCAGTTAAATAATAGAAAGCATCATTTTTTATTCCCCACTAGTTTTTGAAAATATTGGTTAATTTATCCCGTTATTTTATAGAATTAGCTTGAAGTTGTCTAAACCAAATTATGACATTTCCTTCTAATGATTGAATAAAAATTCTTATGTAAAAATACTCATGTTCAATATTCATATTGTTAAAAAAGTCAAGGAATGAAGCTAAGTGGTCTTCAGTAGTACGTCTCCTTTCTCCATTAAATCTAGGCAAATGTTTTAAATAACCATAAGGAAAAGCATGAAGTTGAGCTGCTAGTGGAAGAACTAATGCTACATACCTTGCTGTCACAATTTGTTGAATACCAACCATTTAATGCTGTAATAAAGTTGTCTTTTTTGGAGAAATAAATTTACTAGAAGATAGTTGTGATGGAGATTTAGGTTTTTGGAAAAACTAAGGATTATTGACTAATTTTTGAACTTCAGAATTTTCCCTTTGAAACTATTCAAAAGCTAGAGGACTAGTATAAATACTAAGCTCCTCATCAGGGTTATTAGAAGTTTAAGGGAAAGTATGTATCACAGAGGATATAAAATCAATTGGTTTAAATTCAGGAAGGGTAAGTCTTAGATCTTCTTATGTGTCAAATAGTTCTAAATGAGGGGAAGGAACTACAATAATCTCACACTGATGAACTAATAATGTAGATTCTAGATATACTCCTTTACGAAGGAGTTCTAAAACCTTAGGAGGAAGATCTGATGATTCAACAGGTATTGGAGTTAACTGAAAATGGTTAGATTGTGAGGGAACTTTAGGTAAAATAGAAGAAAAATCAGAAAGAGAGGCTTCTAAAATTAATCTAATAGATGCAATTTTCATGAGTTTCTTAGGATATGACAAAGTAGAGAGAAGCTCTGGATCTGACTGAGATATGGTATGCATCCGTGAAGCCATATTTTAAAATGTGAAGTTTCCAGGTGAATGATTTTATCCTACTGACCTCTTATCCACCATTAAGAGGCAAGTGTGATAATTATCCCAAGGAAAATGAACTTCAAACTTTGTTCCATGGCAACGATGCCAATATGGTGTTATACTTTTTAGACAGTTCTAGGATGTGGAATTGTGCCAAAGAATCTAAGCAAGGTTTTGATTTTAATTGGATGACCAATGCTTTGAAATTTTAAACGGAAGTAAATACTAAGTATTTCTATGAAAATAGAAGGGATGATTCATCATTCCTAACAGAATTAAAATTTAAATTGATTTGAAAAGTTGAACTTGAGAAGATATATAAATTACTAAACATTCGTGATAAACATTTAATTTATCATATACAACAGATGTGTATATAAAACTTCAATAGCCAAACAAAACACATTCAAGAGATGACACAAGGAAAAAATTAAAAGATGTAGAGGAATAAACCAAGACAAACATTTTAGTTATTTAATCTCTTTAAATGATTATAATTTTGAAGGGGCTTTCAGAGAGAATGACACTCAATCTAATCTTACCCAAAACTCCTATGTTACCTTGAACATGTGCAGAAAAATAAAAATGGAAACATAAATGAATAACTAGAATAAGTGACAGAGATGTACAAGCTGCTCAAAATGAATCTGTAATCCTTCTATTATCTTCACAAATAGCTTAGAAAATTTACAATCATATCATTGTTTCATTACAAGTGTTCAACCCTTTGTCCTTAGAATTAAAAAATACTTATAGAGTTCGACTCAAAATAGCTAGACTTGAATCAAAATTTATTACAAACTAAAATATCATCCAAACTAATTTGGATATTTACAAAAATAGAATTGAAAACCAAAAATAATGAACTAATTTGAACACTTTGTACAGATAATGAGGATTTTTTTTCATGATGGTTTCTTAGAAAATTGTTTTTTTGTTCACTGTTCCTATTAATATGATGTTTTCTCCAGCTTTTCTAGTTTATGGTTACTGAAATTTAGCATTTTGTTCTATTCGATGAGTTCACATAATTTATCTTGTCTCTTATCATCCATGATAGAAAAAATTATTAACTTTGTGTATGACTCATCAAATTTAGTATATTTTTCAAAATTAGGCCTAGTTAGAAACAAATTCTTAATTTCATGTTGAATGAATAAATCATAATCTAAGCCTTTGATGAAATTTTTTCCAATTACATTCCTCTAATTTTGGAAAACTTTGTTTCGTCTGAAGCTATCTCATGTAACTTATGTTGATAATATTCAAGTGGAATCAATTAGACACCTATACCTAACAAACTTGGGAGTCCTTTTTTATGTAGAGCATTGAACTTTCTATGGAATTTCATAATCTGAGCTTCTACATTTATTCTTGAGCTGCAACATCAAATTCCTTTTTGTCAAAAAAATTCTTGTCTCTAATATTGCTTCAGTTTTTTTTTCAACCCCAAACCCTTCAATTTCATCCTTTGTTTTATGTTTTAAGACTTTAATTATAATTGTAACTTCCCCTCTTTTATTGTCCATATCTTCTTTGATTTCTTCTACTGTTGCTTTGGATATCTTCAACAAATATTCTTGCTCAAAATTTAATAGAAGGATATAAATTAATTATATATGTATTAATATCGATATGATTATTTATTTTGCCTGAGATAAAGTCCGTGCAATTAATGATTCATTCTCATAACTTTCTAATTTCTTAGTTAACTTAAAATTATTTTGAATTTCAACCAAGTGTTCATTATCATCTTTGATTTTACTTTCTTGAACCTTGTTACACTAAAAATTGTCACCTTGACATTCTGCTAACTGTATGACCTCATTAACACTCATAGATACCTCCTCTGCAAGTCTTACAACCTTTACTCCTCATGTCAAGCCCTAAAACAAGAAGAAAAACCCTAAAAACCTCTGAAGAATGGGTACGCAGGTAACATGAAGCCTGCCTGCGTTCCTGGCTTGGGTACGCAGGTAATGCATGGCTTACCTGCGTTCCAAAACGCAGTTTTCCTTTGCAATGCCTGCATACCCTCCTCAAAGTAAAAAAGGCGAGAAAGTAAAGTCAAAAAAGTGGTTTGAGGTCAATTATAGAAGGTTCTAGATGATATTTTTTGGGGATGAGTACGCTTTGATAAGGTGCATGTATCCCTCACCTTAAGGAACTAATCCCTTGATGTGAGGAGTCTATCCCTTTGAAGGAGGATTCTATCCCTTAAAAGGTGGAATCCTAACCTCCTCATCTTCTTTATAAAAGGAGGCATTGGGTAGCCTCAAAGGGTTAAGTTTTTGGAGGTTGGATTTTGGAGATTGAGAATTGGAGTTCAGCTTTATGTGTGATTGAGTTGAAGTGCTGTTGAGATTTAGACTTCTTTCTGCTGAGCTTTTGAGAGGAAAGATCACATACCTCTTTATGCTCCTGGAGGAAGAGTGCAAGACTTATCAAAGTAGAGGAGACTCCTGCTTCGGACCTCGGGAAGGCCTTTCAAACATCAAGGCTAAGGTTGTAAGGTTCTTCTGTTATTTTTAAGATTAATACAATCAAGTTTTGTTTTTCTCAATAAATTGTCGTTCGATTGTTTAATTCAATAAGCTGTCGTTTGATCATTTATTTCATAGATTCCTTGATCACTATGATAGGTATTTTTTATGATTATTTGTTATACAGGTGCTATTTAATATTTTCTTGTTTGTGATTGCAGATCGACGAAAGACGACACTTTCTTGCGACGAAAGAACTCTTGTTGCAACAGAAGGATTATTGTTGCGACAAAAGAGCTCTTGTTGCGACGAAGGATTATTGATGCGACAGAAGCTTTACGACCACAAATAAGCATTTGGATCTAAGGTAGGATCGACACCTTTATAGCATTTATTTGTAAAACGAATATATTTAGAGAAAGACAAGCTTAGTTATTTTTTTGTTGCTAGATTGTCTTCTGACATTGGGGAGATCGGTCTTGTCCGCAAGAATGATTTATCCGGCCAACAAACCTTTTCAAGTTTCACTTTGAGTTTCTCAATTGAATTATCTTTCAAAGATAAATTTGTAACAACCCTGGTGAAATTCCAAGTAATAAATTTAAAAATAATAACCATAGTTGATGGGACAAGTATTCCAAGCTGAATGGCGGGCAAAACATAATGGGTGTTCATTCGTTTAATATGGCTAAAGGAAATTGGTAAAGTCAAAGACAAAGGAAAAATGGAATTTGTTGGCAATTATTGATGAAAATAATGGAAAATAGGAGAAAATGAAGGTGAAAGGTCACAGGTTGCATGTGAGGAGGAAAATGAAGGAAAATAATGGAAAATGAAGAAAATAAAGGCCTCATTGATAAAAAGTATTATGAGGATCAGTTGGAAAGATTTTATCTCATTCTATTCTCTCTCTCTCTCTCTCACACACACACACACACACACACACACACACTCTTGGACACTTAGAGTTTTCTTGGAGCACTTGGGGTTTGGAGTAGGAATGGAAAAGAAAGGAAGGAAGATAAGGGTCAAAAAACTATAATAGGATTCTTTGCATGTATCGATTTTCATCTATGTTTTCCTTGCTATATCTGACATGTATGGTATTTCATGTGGTTCTTTTTTGTCTTGGCATGATTTTTTCCAAGTGTGATAGTGTTTTCAACCTAGCCTTTCCATTTTCAAATAGCCATGGTGTTGTGGTGTTCTCATGTTTTGGTTTAGCTGGATTACTGGATCGATTCAAAGCTGAGTGAGGTGGATCTCCAAATGATTATGGAACCAGTTCGTTTGTTGCCTCGGTTTAGGGCCTAGTGACCCTTGATTCAGATTGTGGGTTACGGTAAAGCCTGAGAGGTGGTGTTTTGCTCTCCATTTTAGGCCTAGGAATCCCAAGTTTGGGATTTCGGTAAAGCATGGAGAGTATGTCTCGATTTAGGTCATAGTGACCCCTGATTCGGACTATGGGTTGCAATAAGCCTAAGAGACTAGGAGCCAAGAAAATTTCTCATGGTTTAGGCAGAGAGAATCCGGTGATATCCATGCTTGTGTTGGATTAGTGAACGGGTGTAGATCACGGTAAATCCTATTTTATGATTGATGAGGGTGAGGTGGTTTAGCCTTAGGATTTTGTTGGAACAGGGTCTCCTACAAGCTGCGAAACTGGTCTGATTTTGTGTATTTTTTATTATATTTAGTCTAGCGCAGGGGTTTTGGGGTGGGTCAAAGCCCAGAAAGCATTGTAATGGGAAAAAGGGTAAACTTGGGGTCCGAAAACCACAGGTTGCGAACCATAGGAAAGTTTAAGATAGATTTTTATAAATAAAGGAACATTTTGAATTATAAGGCAGAGAAATGAGAAGATGTTGATGAGAATTGTGGTTTAGGAAATTTTTTTAGGTGTTTGGGGAAGGACTCCTGCTGTCTGTGTGCGCGGAGATCCAGAGTCCTTCTATGTGTGGACCCTGCTGCTGTGTGCGCAGGCTGGGAAGGGTATTGTAAGAGGGAATTGATGAATTGATGAATAAGAAAGGCTGTTGAGAATTGAATCTATGTGTACTGTTTATGCAAATTGTTGGTAATTACTGTGTTATGCATATTTTGAATTTAGCTACAAAAGTTCTGTGTAAGTGTTTTACTGTATCTAGATCTGTGTTGTTCTATTTTATGCAGTATTGAGCTACTATCTTGGAAGTATATGATTGTCGAGCACCATAGCATAATTGACCGTGTGCACATGGATGCAAAAAGAGACCTATCAACCCTGCTTGGGAAGATCTAGACATCTCAAGGCAGGGCGTAGCTCTGCTTGCATTACCTATCCTTTCTCAAGGTGCCGAAACCTATTTCCAACACCCACCCATACTACGTCGGGTGAGACTTTGACCTGCGCTAGTAGGTCACTGCCGAAAGGGCTAGTAGTATAGCGGTTTGTTGGCAAACCTTGAACTCTGAACCTTGGTCAGGACCCCTCTAGCCAACAAATGGTTCCATTACTAGGAGCTGGAGCATTTTGAGAAAGGGATCAGGTAATAATAAGAGAGTATTGGGAACCTGACAAAGAAGAAAAGAAGGTGCGAGTGAATGAGCTCCATTCTGGGAAAAAGTACAACGCGGAGCGGTAAGTTCTATCGAACCAATCAAGAAGGGGATAAATTTGTCTATAGCCCGTGGAAAGGAGCAGATGTGCAAAGCTCGCCAGCTACACCACCATTAGAACCGTGTAAGGATAAGAACTCACTTGGAACACCGCCAAAAGGAGACATGGCAGCGCACTTGAGATTACCTATCTTTAAAGGAACAGGAGATGAGAACATGGACCGATTTTGGTTTGTTGCAGACTTGGTATGGACGGCGCAAGGTGTGGTGAGTGATACTATGAAAAGGGTGCAGCTGTCCCTGGCCTTCAAGGAGAGAGCACTGGACTGGTATATGCGGTACCGATCTCAAAACGGGAGCACATCCATTCAAGATATTAAGAACGCCCTGAAATAACAATTCCGGAAACCTAAGTCCTACTCTCAGATCATAGCAGATGTGAAATATTTCAAGCAAGGAACAACTGAGTCTGTGTGGGAAGCCGATCAACTTCTAAAGAAAGCTAGCAGAGAAGGAGAATTTAAGTATGAAAAAAAACAACATACGGAATGGTTCATCGCTATGCTACTCCCACACCTACGCATACCTATGAGCCACCAGAATTTCAACTCACAAGACAAGGCCATGGAAGGCGCTATGAAATTAGAAGCCACGCCTAAGATAGATGCTTCATTACGAGTATAGCAGATCTAGGTGTAGCTCGGGGCAATGTACAAGGAGATTCAGGACCTATGACAGGAACGCGGAAGGGAAGCTGGCGCAGAAATTTGGTGCCTACAATTTCCAGTATCAGGGCATATGAAGGACCTTTGCCCGAGGCGCCCAGGATCAAGCGAGGGACTCGGCTCGGGACAAAGAGGCCCTAGTGGACCTGTGTCCTGGTGCAATGATGGCCACGTAGTTGGGCTACATGATACCGACCACTACCCCCATCCGGGCACCGAAATTCATGGACAAAAGCAACACTGGTGCCGATTTTGTCAGTCAGTAGGACATGATGAGAAGAACTGTCGAACCTATAATCTAGTGATAGATCGGGGAGACATGTATAAGATACAGTCCGACCCTGCCTCACCTAAAACCCCTGCAGGCATGAATGGCTCCCCCTCCGAGAGCAGGGAAGGAGGCCAGAGTGGAAGCGCAGGTCGTAGTCAGGGCCAGTGGATCTGCTATAATTGTGGAGACACAGGGAATTTTGTGAAGGATTGTCTGAACCCTACGAGATAGCCTTGTAGGTATTGCAGACAATTGGACCATATGCTTGAAAATTGTCTAGTCTTGATAGCAGAAATATAGGAGAAGCAGCTCCCACCGACCTAGAAGGTACATAGGGTTAAGAATGAGCTAAGGGGTAAGGGCCCAAGAATAGATGTTGTTACACGCAGTGGATTAGCTGCTAGAGGGATTAAGGAGAAGGTTGAAACTGAAACACTGATCTGTAAGGCAGTTAGTAAACAAGAAGGGCTGGACCTGGACAAAGTAAGGGAAACATTTATGGAAGCTCGAAGGGACTTCCTCGGGACCAATGCGTCTACATCCCTACTCCCTGAGGGTCTTAAGTGAGCTAAGGAGGTAAAACATTTCCTACAGGCATGTATGAAATTGCTGCGAAACCCAAGGGTAGTGCAAAATCTACAGGCTTTGATAGATAACTGTGCAACGCACTCCACCGTGTCCCCCGATATTAAAGATGTACACAAAGTGTACAGGTATCAGAAATGCACTAGGAGGGAGATGCAGTTGACGGCCTAGATCGGAAATTACAAGATGGATCGGGTTATATTAGACCTTGGATCAGACGCCAATGTATTACCTAAAAAAACCTGGCAACGAATGGGTGAACCAAAGTTGGAATGGTCCACTATCCAGCTACGCATGGCTAATCAACAAAACATCATACCATTGGGAAGGTTATCAGGGATTATGGTAGATATTGCAGGAGTAAAGGTCCAGGCTGACTTTGAAATCACTCAAATCGTCAAGGATGCAGACCCCTCCCTTGTGCTACTGGGATTGGATTGGGCCATCGACATGGGCGGTATCATTAACCTGAAAAAAAGAAGCACGGTGTTCAAAAATAATGGCACAAGGGTAATTGTACCATTAGACCGTATGAAAGGTAAATGCTACACGGAACCATTACCCGAGGAGGAAGATGTGGACTATATTTATAAGCTGATTGTGCAAGACGCGGACAACCCAACAAGGGATGAAATACCTTGCGGGGAAGGGGATACTGAATTCTTATCTGATCCCGATGAGGAAATAGAGACTTGGTAGAACCGGTTATGCGACGTCTCTACCCTACGTTTTCTACAAATCAAAAAAAACTTTCGCTGTGTTTCCTAAGAGGAAAAGACTCTGACAGAACCAGGAAGTGGCGGCTACTGCGGGCCAACCCGGGGAAAGGCTCAGGCTAACCCACGAGCAAGTAGCATTAGAATTCACTCTACAATGGCCACAGGTTCAGGAAGTAGAGCTCTCATGCATCTGGCCCCCTCTAAAACAAAAAAACAGTTGCGGATAAGACAACACGCTCTGGCTACAACCCCCCTTAAATCCTCACTTGCACAGACGATAAGGTTCTCTTTGTCATGGGTCATGAGTTGCCTAGGAATCAATCCTGTGTTGGGGGGGAGGGGGGGGACATGCAGATGCTGCAAATGGGTGACCCTAGCATGACAGATGGGTCAAGCCTACTGGTGATATGAAAATTAGCCGTTAGAACAGTACCCACTGGTAAAAATCAAAAGTTACTGTTGGAAGGAGTGACCTCTGGGCATTTAAGGGAACCAATTATGGAGATTTTTTACCATTTCCTGGGGAACCTTCCTTGGATAAAGTTTACCTCACCATTGCACGTTTGGGGGTACTATAAAAAGAGTAGGATAGTTCAGTCAGAGGTACTGTTTCACTTGAACAACTTTCCCGCCTCATTTGTCTCTTGGAAACACTTGAGCAATCAGATTTTTCGTGTCCACACTGTCCCTCTCATGTCTAGTCAACCTAATCCATCTGATAGTAGTCACCCAGGGATTAGATTCATTTTTCACGCAAGGATGTCAGCCACTAACCCTGCCAAACCCTCAGCCCCGACGAGGCCTAATGTTGAAGAAGTCATGGAGGTTGAGTTTGAATTGGAAGAAGTTCCCCCCACGCCGGTCACAAGGAAAGGCAAGGAAAAGGCACAAGGTTTTGGAAAAACCCCGAAAGCAGCGAGGTGGGCTACCGAGAAGCCTAGGACTTCCCCAAGACATGCTAGGTCTCCACTAGCATCACCTCTAGATCAATATGCACAGGAGGGTGCTCTGCCTGCTAAACCAATCGATTGGTTACCTCCCTTCATTCGCCCACGTAGGCCATCTATGTGAACATAAAAAAAATTGGATGGCTTGATTACCTATCTGCAAACCCCCTAACCTCGGGAGAAGTCCCTGTCATCAGTGATCCTTGCGGGAGACTCCACGAGGTCAAGTTTGATGATCATGACTTGGCGAACTTTGAAACCCTCCCTGAATTGGCCCTTGCATTATACTTTGATACAATCCAGGGAAATTATGGAGTCACGGTGGTGCCCCAGCACTGGGTATGTGGCTTGGCTAGATCGAGACTTTTGAATCTGCTCCAGATGTCTCATTTTGGCCATTACAATGTCATAGATCGGTTGGCTCGCCAGTTGCTCGCCCTCATTCACGATGGTTGCTTATGGATTCGAGACAGGGTCCCTATTGATGCTGCGTTGATCCAAAAAATTACAGGCCTTCCTATGCAAGGGCTGAACCCATTAGAGCGGGTAGGCAAAAATTACAAAGTAGCAACCGCTACCTTTGTGTGGAAGACCTACGCGGTGCATCGAAATCTGCAAGGGTTTGTGATCCAGACTATCAATGACCCGGCTACATAGATGGGTACTAGACTCTTAGCCTGCAAGCTAATGAGGAAGTGCCAGGTTGTGACTGTCCCCACTTACATGATTCAGTTGGCTGGCCGGTGTGCGAAGGGCGTTTCTTTCAATTGGGCTTAATACTTGTGCGATGAATTTCTGGCTGATGTCTGCGAATCCCAGGATCAAGGGACGTATTTCTTCTATTCATGGTTATTAATCCTAATAGTTCTGGTCACCTGGGACACCCCCAAGGAGTCATTCCTCCCTGAACTTCCTCCTGCGATGTGCGAAGGAGCTCGGTATGCTCACTTATGTGTAATATCCCAAAATCGGGACTACTAGCAAGGCATGCCTGAAAAATGCATTTTTCAAGAATGGATGCTACAACTCCTGAAATCAAAACTTGGATCCCTTATATTTGAGTATCTAAGTCCTAAATCCAAGAGGAAATCAGAAACCAAGCAAACTAGGTGAGATAAACAAGCCTCTCACACCTAGAATGGCTGGAAAATGCCCAATAATGGACTGCAACAATATGTGAACACAATGCTGGAGCTCCAGCAATATAATAATCCATGGAATGTGTTAAGAAACACTTTAGCATCAATTTTGAATATAGCAGCAAGAAGTATGGTTCATTTCTTCAACCCAAAGTGGGGAAAAGCAACTATTTTAGCCCTAAAAACGTTAACTTCAGAGATTTGTGTAAAAATAAGGGCAAAGGAAAGTGGGATCCCTTATCTTAGGTCATAAGAGACTTACATACCAAATTTCAGCCCAAACAAATGACTCTAGCTATGTTAAACAGATATACCACTCCCGATATGGCTTAAAAATGCCCAATCCCCATGACTTGACTCAACAGAAAGTAACTGAAGCTTATTCAACGTGATTTTATGAAGGGTTTGAATAAAAAATAGCTTGACTATCAGATCTGGAGTTTATTACATGAAATAATGAAGAAAAATGGAGATTAAGCTCCTTTATACATCATAGAGAATAACCCGGCAAGGGTTTCATGAGATCCACTGCATAAAAGTGCAGATCTGTAGATCTAGATCTGAAAAACGTAGTATACTACAACAGTATCTTACAACTTATATATAGAGCAATATATTACATAAACAATTATATCTACAATAGATCCATATGTAGAAATGTCTTTATTATACATTCCCCTTGGGGATTTCAGCAATACATGAAAGAACAGGAGTAGATCTGAGTTTTACTACAGCAGATCTAAAGAATGCTTCAGAAATTCTGAAGTAGATACAGCAATTAATTAGATCTGAAACAGACATGGATTTGTTGGCCAATCCATGGATCACCACAGTGCAAGGAAGACTCCTTACACCAGAGATCTCTTCTCCAACTGAATGTCGGAATACCCTGCAACTATGCAACTGGAAACAACATAGTCCAAGAGGATAAACTACGCTATAGACTTGAAGCACAAATTGGCCTAATGCCAAGATCAAGATCTGAAGCCCAACTGCTAATACACTCTTCTAGGATGTTAAAAGACACACTCACTGAGAAGAGGCACTAGTAAAATCTAGCTATGAGCAGATCTAGTCTCCACTTGCTACAGCTCACTGAAACAACTAAATCCTAATAGGATTTACAATGTCTAAGGGAGATGGAGCTTGGCCAAATTCCTGATAGTGGAAAAGAAGCACATTTCCCTCCGAGAGCTACTTAATGGAAGGATAGAGAATCCCTAAATAGGAAATCCTCACAATTCTCTGCTAAACAACCAAGAGAATGAGATATGTCTAAACATACAATATACTCTGAAAATATAACATCATCAACAACCTTCTCTTGAGCCTTCCCCTTCCTTTTATAAGATGAGAGCTTTGGCAAACCATAAACCACCTTGATGAATTATCCCTTTTCACATGAGGGCCTCCTTCTAGAACTGCGTTGTCCCTCCATGAGGTACATTGTATCTAGACAGTGTTGTGATTTGGTCCTGTTGACCCAGTCAATCTCCTCAACCCTTGTTCACATGCAAATGTATTTTATTGAAACAACCCTGATTTTCCTCTGTTCACATTGGGCATTGATTTATTTGGATGTTTTTAGGAGTTTTTATGTTCTCCTTTACATTTTATTCATCAATTAAGAAAATTAACACAAAATGAGATATTCCTATTAACTTGGGCTAATTAGGAATATTACAGTCCTCCCCTCCAAAAGTGTTACTTGTCCTCAAGCAACTGCAAGGTTAGAACTGAAATGGATGGGGAAAGCATCTTCTCCCAAGCAATCATCCATACAAAATGAGTCACCTCCCAACATGGTAACTCTAGAAAATCCTCCTCTACCTTAGGTTCCTGCAAAGAAGGTGGGCTGAAAAACTGAACATAGTAGACAAAATTGCCTACCCTATGTTAGGGTCCTGTGATTTGGCTGATTGGCAAGCCAAATGATAGTGTAACATCAAACCAATCTTTGGAGCCCAAGGACCTAGCCTTCCTGGACTCAGAGAGGGCTCTCTCTATTTGTGTAAGGGATATCTGTGTGTTTGCTTATTGTGTTCTTGATTTTAGCCTAGTTATGAAGTAGGTTTTTGGTTTTGGTTTTTAGGTTGTGAGGGATGAACTGATCAAAGACTAAGATAGGTAAAAAATATGTCAGATCAACTGGGCTATGGGGTCGAAAAGGTCAAGAAAGCTTTCAGGTGGTGATACAAGGTTGTTGAAGGGTCGATTTGATTCGAGGTAAAATGGATCTTTGGGTAAAATGGAGTGAGATGGACATTAAATTTGTGAAGAACAAAGGATTTCAAACATAACTAGTTTAATAGCTGACATAAACATGGTAGGGCTAACCATTAATCATGAGAAATGTAACTGTAAACTGATCAATGCATAGAAATAAACATTCAAGCCATGCATAGAGATATATGACTCTCTAACTTTGGGAAATGGCTATCAGACTTTGGGGAAATACATTTAAGACAAAAAAACAACTCAAATCACTATGAAGGAACGCCTAAACATAGTATTCCAAGCTATTGGGCACTTTGAAGCAAGATTGCATAGTTTTAGGCAAAGGGCAAGATCAGTACAAGACCTCCTTGGTTCAACAAATGACAATCTAATCAATTAAAGAGAGGTTTCAGAGGTGGAGCTATGACTAGCCATGAGTAAGCAGGGCATACCGTGAATCATACTTAGCATGCATAAAACCATAAATGAAACAAGCAAACAATATTCTTAAGTTATTAAAGAGCAATCAAGGATTCTTTAATGTGACTAGGAATGAAGAAAGCATGGAAGCTATAAAGAAATAGGAAATTTGAGGTGCCTCCAAGGGCATGTCTCAAATCTGTTCTCTACTGTCTTATAGCAAGCAAGTGTTGATCAGCGGTTGTCATTGATGTCAACCCAAGCAACACCAGGGGCTAACCCAATATTGAATGAGAAGTTTGACCTACCAAATTAATATATTCTGGGTCAATAATTATTTTTATGGTTTCTACTTGTCGAGATGTTTCCGTTGATATATGGCACGCCATGTAATTCTTCACGGTTTGAGAGATATTCATGTTTGAAGTCTGTACCCCAGTTAGTGGGCTAAAACCCCATGGGGTTGGGGCATGGGGCATTGAAAAGTCATAATTAATGTTTTATAAGCTCATAAAATCCCTCCCATGTTTACTTGTTGAAGCCCCTCTCAACTTAAGCATTCATATATATTGTGATCTTCATTTCCTCCTTAGGCAAGGGATTCGACCATCTGAAATAGGTCATCGTGGAATTTTCGCTCTAAATTTTTTCTACGAAGGCTCAGAAGCTGAAATTTTTATAAGGCGAAGCCAAAATCCTGAGGAAGTTGTAGTAAAAATTTCAGATCAATTTTCCCAATATTGTTGGAGATATGATCTGTGGAAGTAAGGGTTTTTGCAGGCTCCTGAAATTCATCTCAAAGAAGTGACCTTGGTAAATCCGTCATAACTCTCTCTCTGAGTATCGGATTGGAATGCTGTAAAAAGTGACAGATAGTGTACAGTTTGTAATTTTTTCTCTATCAATTTCAGAAGCAAATGAATAAATAGTGACACGTGGAATGTCATACAAGTGCACTCTGCTGAAACAGTCCATAATTAGGGCAGTGTGAGAAATTGGGTATAACTCTCTCTTGAAGAATCCAAATTGGGTCAGACCTGTGGCATTGGAAAGAATACTCAGAGGACTACTATAGGACGAAAAATCAGATATTGAGGATCTGAAATAACAGATATACACCAGATTCAATATCGAGCTCCTAGAAGGAAAGAAAAAGTTAGATCATGTGTTGTCAAGGATTGCAAAGGACCAGACTTTCTACGGCATAAAAGCAAAACAAGGTGCAGTAGAGGGTAGCATGACAAGAGCAGAAACCAAGGTGCATAACAGCAGCAAGAAGTTCATCATATGAAGTCTTCAAGTGGGCAGCACTGCATACAATCATTGTAAATGTATCATTGTACTTAGTCATTGTAAATACATTATTGTACAAATTGTATTAGCGTCTATCTGCCAAGGGTTGAAGAGGCAGTGTTGGGAGGTCTAGGATCATCATTAGGTGGTTGTGATAAAGTTAGGGTTATGGTCTAGTATATCTTCTTCTTCTACATCATTCTATATCATTGTAAAGTGGACCATTTTCTCTGGTACGAGAGTTCATTTGATGCAGGGGCATTAGGCTCAAAAGTTACTTTGTACACAAGTAGACATAGGGGGTCCCATGTTCTTTAAATTTCTTGTAAATATTAAATAAATTTGGTAGGGAATTGTAATCATTCTTGAGTCATTTTGAGAACATGAGAAATTGGTTAAGATAGGAATACGAAGAGTCAGTTTAGGATTAGTTCAGTTATTGAGTCTGATTTTAGGAATTGGGAATGCTAAGAGTTGCTGAACTGTATGGAGACCTGAATTGATTTAGGTCATCCTTGTGGTATAAATTTAATCCTGAAGAGTTTAGATAGAGGGAGAGTTAGAGAACCTCTTCAGCAACAGAGTAGGAGGATAATGGCCACTGAACTGAATATCTGGCCTGTCATGAGTTTGTAAGCGATTGCATTTGAGATTGATCGCCTGTGTATATATATATATATATATATATATATATATATATATATATATATGGAAGAAATGTCTTTGAATCAAGTGTGTCTGGATGGGATTAAACCCTATTTTAATGTCTTTGAATTTCAATGGTTACCTTTGGATACGTATAAAAGAATTGTGTCTGAATTCTGTGAGAAGGGAATTGTTGCGTTAATTACTGTGTGAATAACTTCCATATCTCGAAACCAATGTATAAGAATGTGTAATTATGTACTCTGTAATTTGAGATTAATTGTGCTCTGTATATAGTTAGAGCAACCGATGTTAATGCTGTCGACAGTGCATCTCGAACTGCTCGACAGTGGAGTGATATAGTTGTGAGTGTATGCCATCAACAGAGCTGTGGCTTTAAGCCACGCATGGGGCTTTCATACTGTTCAAAGGAAGCTGACTGGCGTTCGGTGACCGAGCATGGATTAAAATTAATCACGGTTAAAAGGCGAAGGTGAAATAACGTGAACATGCAGAAGAGCGGAAGCGGAGTATCTGGTGTTGAACTCAGGATGGAACCCGGAAGGTAAGAAGCGGAACCACAAAGGAGGAACAGTGAACGTGGTTTAGAGCTGAACCGGTGGTTTTGATCGCACCACCTTTACACGGTGAGTGGTATTCAAGAGATTGGGAACGATTCCATATGTTGGGCGACACGTGGCCCCGAGCGAAATTGGAAAACCGCTTCCACTGCGCGCCATCGTGCGTTATTGTTCATGCAAGTTACCCGAGCGATATCCGTCAGATCATCTGAAGCCGAGCGACGTGCTCTCCACCGTTGGATGGAGACGATCGTTAACGTTGGGACCCATGCATACGTATGTATTGATCGTTATTAAGGGTTGCGGATTTAACAAAGGTATGTTGTGTTATCGTTAACAAATAAACCAGTGGGCTCGAGTACTGTACACATATGAATAGTAAGCAAGTTGTTCTTAAGTCTAAAGATGAAGTTGTGATTTATGCAGGTGATCGGTTGCCCATTTAAATATTGATATATATATATATGGAGGCGCATGTGTATAAAAAATGGAATTGTCGAATTAATATCTCAATTCGCTGAATTGAGATATTAACATAGTCCAGATTTGCTTATTTAATTTTACCAGCAGAAGTTAGAGAGAGTGCGAGTTTTCCCAATTTGTGAATTGCTTGGGCATGCATAAATTTTGAATGCAGTTGTACACACAGCTTAGCTAAAAAGTTGAGCAAAATGGGACTGTGGATGACCCCGCTATCACCATTCTTCTTTTATTCTTCTATAGGGTGGTAGGGTGGTGCTAGGGTGAGTTGTAGCTCATTGGGTGTTGGGGCATCCATTCAGTGATTATTGAAGAATCTCGGGCATTGGAGCGTCCATCCAGTGGGAACTGGAGAAGAATGCTTTTCTAGATTCTAGGAAGTTGGAGCTTTATTTTCAATTGGAGTTGAAAAGAATTATTAGAAAAGCATTAGGTGGTTTTTGTCCCGTAGTGGGTTTCCACCTTAAAAACTGTGTGCATTTGTGTTCCTCTTGTTTGCTGCTATCATTGTACAAACACTGATAATAATTGAAGATTAACTAATGCTCTAATTGAAAGAAATACTGATTCACCCCCCCTCTCAGTATTTCCAACAATTGGTATCGGAGCTTGGTTCCTTCAATAGCAGTTTAACAGCTGGAAGGAGGTCATGGAGCATACCAAGAATGGTGTACCTCTATTCAATGAAAATAATTATGCACTTTGGAAAGGAATAGTGGAGGTCTATCTCTTGGCGCAAGGTTACGAAGTATGGGACACTCTTAAAAACGGATTTACATCAACCATGGATGAACAAGGTAAGAAGAATTTGGTAAATGATGCAAAAGAAAAGAATATTATTATCAGTGGACTTATTGAACCTGCTTATCATAAGGTGTTGGGTTGCAAAACTGCCAAAAATGTATGGGACAAGCTTGAGAATATATATGCAGGTGACTCAAATGTCAAAGAAGCAAAGCTTCAAATCTATAGAGAAAAATTTGAGCAACTCAGAGTGAAAGAAGATTGCAACATTATTGCATACTTTCAATACGTTGATGAAATAACCAATACTTTGGAAGGATTGGGAGAGCTAGTTGACGAGAAGACTATTATACGGAAGATTCTTAGAATGTTACCAGGGAGATTCAACCTAAAGGTATCGGTCTTAGAATACAATGCAAATCTGGACAAACTCAGAAAAGAGGAATTACATGGAGTTCTCATAGCATATGAAATGAGACTTGATGAAGAAGAGGGTACTTCGCATCTAGAAACTACGTTCGTTGCATCTAAGAAAACCAATAAGGATAAACAACCTTCAATTGAAAAGACATGCACCTGCAAGTGTGAATAAAAGGGAGATGATGAAGAAGGTCTTTCAGATGAAGAATATGCTTACTTCACGAGAAAACTACAAATTGGTAAGGGACAATTCAAAGGTAAACTTCCATTGATATGTTTCAGCTGTAATGAGGTTGGGCATTTTGCAGCAAAATGTCTAAACAAAAGTAATGGCAACTCAAAAAGAAAGAAAGGCTTTAAGAAATTCAACAAGCAAGGATCCAAAAGGAACTTTCTCTCTAAAGAAGATAGCTCATCATCCGATGAAGACAATGATAGTGAAGAAGAAGCCAACGAGAGAGTATTGTTTATGGCCAAGCACAATAAGCAAGAGGTATCAAACAATGAAGAAGAAGGATGGACCATAGACGAATTTTATGAGGAAGCAATCAAGCTTATAAAAGATCTCAAGGCGGAGAAGATCCGTTCCAAAACTCTTGAAGAACAAGTTCAAGGTCTCAAAATTGAAGTTGAAGAACAAAAATGCAATGAAGAGTCACTTCAAAAGAAGTTGGAAGAAATCAACCAAGAAAGGGAAGAATTAGAAGCCCAAGTAGTCTCGCTGCGTGAGGAAGTGAAGAAAGGAAAAACTATCCAAAACTATGCCAACAGCTCAAGGGCATTGGAAGAACTCATCAACAATCAACGATCTTACAATGACAAAACTGGCATCGGTTACAAAGAAGAAGAAGTAGGGCCTTCTACAACAAATACAATGAACCTATGAGATCTAACATGCATGAAGACTTCATTGGACAAGATTCGAAAGAACAACCTTGGAAGACAATTCCTAGACGAAAATTTCCATCCAAGTACCAACATATTTTTTATGGCTACTGTTATTCATGTGGAAAATTTGGTCATAAAGCTGTAGAATGTCACACGTACCCTAGGAATGAATACAATTCCAGGATATCTGTCAAATATGAACCTCCCAGGGCTCAGCAAAATATCAATAGATTTGAACATTTAAGAAATAATATTGAATGTTACAAATTTCGAAACTTTGGACACATAGCCAAAGACTGCAGACTTGAAAATCCTCAAGAAGAATCTTCGAAGCCACAGAATGAACGAACATGGAAGAAGAAGAAGAATGATAATTATGCTCTCGCTCTCAAGGCTCAAAAGAACAAAGATGTGTGGTATGTTGATAGCGGTTGCTCAATGCATATGACTGGAGATAGAAATAAATTTGTATCTCTGAAAAAGAAGAAGGATGGAACCGTGTCCTTTGGAAATGATGGATCTTCAAATGTTATAGGATCAGGTACTGTCACTCTCGGAAGAAAATATGTTCTAGCCAAGAATGTTCTATTGGTTGAAAACATGAATCACAATCTTCTCAGTGTTGGACAAATGTGTGATCAAGGACACACAATACTATTCAACTCCATGAAATGTGAAATCAGGAAAGGCGTGTATGGTGAAATTGTGGCTACAGAAAGTCAAGCTCCAAACGACATATATGTTTTGGATGAAGCAACTAAAGCATGTCTAATAGCTAAAGAGGATGATACAATAATTGATAGCAATGATGTCGTCTAAGTAAGAATTTTGCTACAAAGGTGCAAAGTGATTTCAAGATGTCTTTACTTGGTTGAAAATTGAGCATAAACGACTCATATAAGGATGTGGATCAAAGGTTGTACAGATCTATGATTAGTAGTCTTCTATATGTAATAGCCTCCCGACCAGATGTTATGTAAGAAGTTGGACAAGTAGAAAGATTCCAAGCAGCACCAAAAGAATCACATATCAAATATTCGCCAGCATTGGAATATCTTCTCCAGAAGCTTTGGATTCTCCCAAGTTCTCATTAGATTTTCCTTTTTCAGAATATGAAGGGGGAGTGGAAGTGTGTACAGGTCTGCAAGACGGTTGTGTGTCAGCGCGAGTGGAAGTGTGTACAGGTCCGCAGGATGGTTGTGTTTCAGGGGGAGTTACCCTTTGCCATTGATGTCAAAGGGGGAGAGAATGTTGTAGGAAGAGGTGTCATGATCGCAGGGGGAGTACTTGTGTTGCCATCAATGCCAAAGGGGGAGATTGTTGATCAGCGATTGTCATTTATGTCAACCCAAGTAGCACCAGGGGCTAACCCAATATTGAATGAGAAGTTTGACCTACCAAATTAATATATTCTGGGTCAATAATGCTTTTTATGGTTTCTACTTGTCGAGATGTTTCCATTGATATATGGCACGCCATGTAATTCTTCACGGTTTGAGAGATATTCATGTTTGAATTTTGTACCCCAGTTAGTAGGCTAAAACCCCATGGGGTTGAGGCATGGGTCATTGAAAAGTCATAATTAATATTTTATAAGCTCCTAAAATTCCTCCCACATTTACTTGTTGAATCCCCTCTCAACTTATGCATCATATATATTGTGATCTTCATTTCCTCCTTAGGCAAGGGATTCGGCCATCTGAAACAGGTCATTGTGGAATTTTCACTCTAAATTTTTTTCTACGAAGGCTCAGAAGCTGAAATTTTTAGGAGGCAAAGCCAAAATCTTGAGGACGCTTCAGTAAAAATTTCAGATCAAGTTGCACAATATTTTTGGAGATATGATCTGTGGAAGTAAGGGTTTTTGCAAGCTCCTGAAATTCATCTCAAAGAAGTGACCTTGGTAAATTCGTCATAACTCTCTCTCTGAGTATCAGATTGGAATTATGTAAAAAGTGACGAATAGTGCATAGTATTTACTTGTTTCTCTATCAATTTAAAAATAAAATGAATAAACAGTGACACGTGGCACGCCGTACAAGTGCACTCTGCTGAAACAGTCCATAATTAGGGCAGTGTGAGAAATTGGGTATAACTCTCTCTTGAAGAATCCAAATTGGGTCAGACCTGTGGAATTGGAAAGAAGACTTAGAGGACTACTATAGGACTGAAAATCAGATATTGAGGATCTGAAATAAAAGAGATACACCAGATTCAATATCGAGCTCCTAGAAGGAAAGAAAAAGCTAGATCATGTGTTGTAAGGGATTGCAAAGGACCAGAATTTCTACGACATAAATGAAAAAAAAGGTGCAACAGAGGGTAGCATGAAAATATCAGAAACCAAGGTGCATAACAACAACAAGAAGTTCATCATATGAAGTCTTCAAGTGGGCAGCACTGCATACAATCATTGTAAAGGTATCATTGTACTTAGTCATTGTAAATACATTATTGTACAAATTGTACTAGTGTCTATCTGCCAAAGGTTGAATAGGCAGTGTTGGGAGGTCTAGGATCATCATTAGGTGGTTGTGTCAAAGTTGGGGTTATGGTCTAGTATATCTTTTTTTTCTACATCATTCTATATCATTGTAAAGTGGACCATTTTCCCTGGTACGGGAGTCCATTCTTCTTTTATTCTTCTATAAGGTGGTAGGGTGGTGCTAGGGTGAGTTGTAGCTCATTGGGTGTTGGGGCATCTATTCAGTTGACTACTGAAGAATCTCGGGCGTTGGAGTGTCCATCCAGTGGGAGCTGGAGAAGAATGCTTTTCTAGATTCTAGGAAGTTGGAGCTTTATTTTCAATTGGAGTTGAATATTAAAGAATTATTAGAAAAGCATTAGGTGATTTTTGTCCCGCAGTGGGTTTCCACCTTAAAAACTGTGTGCATTTGTGTTCCTCTTGTTTGTTGCTATCATTGTACAAACACTGATAATAATTGAAGATTAACTAATACTCTAATTGAAAGAAATACTGATTCACCCCCCCTCTCAGTATTTTCAACAGCAAGAACATGGAATTATGAATGAAAACTAAGAAATAAAACAGACAGAGAGACACTATACCATTCTACCAAGTCATGGAATCCAACAACAATCCTCTTTCATCATCCAAAAACATCCAAGAAACCATCCAAAAGCATGAGACAAGTGTTTCTTCCAAGCTTGTATGACCATATATTGCTTTTATTCATCAATTTCAGCCTTGTTTACAATGAAAGCCTTTGGAATATATAGGCCAACATGATGGAAAACCTCCTAGTTCAACTTGCAATCTCATGGGCCTATTCAAAATATCTGATTTTGTCCTTGAGGCTTTGCAAAGCCCAAGGCACAAAATATGTAATAAAATATCTCAAAAATGCAAAAAAAGGAAAATAAATTGACTTTTCCTAACTAACCATGCACAAAAATAGCTAAACGGACATGAGGAAAATTCACTTTTGAAAAGTGCATTTTTTACAAAAATACTTAAGAAATACATCAGTAGAAAGTCCCCTGACTTTTCGGCAACTTTTAGAGGCCTTCCCGATGTCGAAACGAGGCCCATGACAACTCTTTGTAAAGCTCTGAATGTCTATTTTCTAAAAATTTTTAGTTTGTTCCAAACTAACGACTAGAAGACCTCCAAAAACAGACCTGTGTGTAAAAACCCAATAAATAGGCCTTGCTAATAAACAGGGCAGAGTGTAAAAAAAGCGGGTGTTTTTTTCCATTTTGGGGGAGAAAATGATCTTCAATTGATCTGAAAATCATTGAGTATATGCCTCTGAAATTATGGCATCCAATGATACCATTTTCATCCTTGGTCAATGCCCATGAGTTTTAGTCAAAAACCCAAAAATGACAAAAAACCAAAATTTGTCGAATTTCGCCCAATTTTGGTGAGCACGACCCTTAAGGGTTTTCAGAAACATTCTATGAAGCTGAGGCCAAAATTTGGAGCTTTGAGGTGTCTTTCCTCAATTTTGGTGCAGGGCGCTTCCTTTTAGCCTCCCTGAGTTTTTCCTGAGTGGCCTTCAATTTCTGCCAGGCAAACTAATTGAGTTTCTTATAATGCTCGGTCATCCTCCGTTGAAGGTCCAAGTCTCTATTTGCCTTCTCCAACTTCTTCTCCAAGTGATCATTAACCCTCTCAAGCCATGCTTCTCAATTGTTCTCTATCTCTTGTGCGAACAATGTAATGAGAGGGGTAGATTGGAGAAGGGCAGCTTCTTCTTCCTTTTGCTTCTCAAGGGCTCTTTTGAGCCCCATGGTTCTTGGCCTCTTTCTCCTAGGCTAATCTTCATCTTCGTTTTCATCGAATTCACCCATGAGTTCTTCCAATCTCACTTGTGCTTTAGAGGCCTCTTTTTTGTATTTGATGGCCCGTGTCTCATATACCGCCATATGGACACTCATCTATTTGTTTTGAATTTGAAAAAAGTGATTGAAGTTTCTAGCCCTCTCAAGACCAGTCCTCAAAGCATTAATTTGGTTTTCTCTATTGATTAAGAGATTTTCTAGGATCCAGGCTTCATTGTCGCTATCATCACTTTGGATTTGAATGATCTCAAATTCCCTTTCCTTCTCATGACTGCTTTCTTCTTTCTCCTTTCCTTTGCTTTGGGTAGCTCTTTTAGTCTTCCTCCTCTTGGGCAATTCGACAATGGGCTTCTTGGGCAATTTTCCCTTGCTTCGGAGGGCCCTAGTAACATTTGGAGTTACAACTCTAGGCACCCTTTTCCTTGATGTCCGGGGCTTGGCCACTTTCGAAGAAGAGAGCATGGCCCCTTGCCTAGGAGAGACAGCTAGCACATGCTCCATTGGCTCTTTACCCTTGCTACTTTTCTCATCATTCTTGCCACTGTCTTGGATTTCTTCATGGATGCCTTGACTGTCCTTTTGCATTTATTTTTGAGGGTTTTCCTCCTCATTGTGTTGCACCTTTTCATCATGCTGTTTCTCTTTTTCATGAGGCTGCTGTTCATCACCATGTGGCTGACTCTGTTCATCATGCTGCACTTGTTCATCATCTTGCTGCTCATCATCATCTTCCTCTCGCTGCTCCGCCTCACTGTGTTCTTCTTCCCCTTGCTGCCCTATTTCACTATGATGCTGCTCATCATCATCTTTCTCATCATCCCCTTGCTGCCCTATTTCATCATGATGCTGCTCATCATCATTTTCCTCATCATCCCCTTGTTTTCCTGTTTCATCATGATGCTGCTCATCATCATCTTCGTCCTCTTGATCATGCTCTTCTTCCTCATCATTCTCTTTTTCTTGTTCAATGGGAAAATTGAGCTTCTTGGGAATAGGCTTGCTTGAAGAGGGCGAAGGATGGTGAGTGGATGGTGAAGGAGATGTATAAAATGAAGGGACAGTGGCAAAATCCCGATGTGCAATGAAAGTATCCCAAGAGATTTCCTTCTTCTCAAGCTGATGAAGAATGATAAACTTGATGAGGGAGTGATGGAAGAGGCAGGCTGTTTGCTGAGAAGGAGGTTTTTTCTGAACAGTGGAGGCCTTTTTCTCAATAATTTTATGGAGGAAGAAAGGGAGATTTAACAATTTGGCTCTCGTGAAATGCATGAGCAATCGGATATGATAAGCATAGACTCGGGAGAATCTTTCCTCGCAAGTGAAGTATTTCATGATTATCTTCATGAGGGGGGCGTAACTAGTCAATAGATATGAGAAGGGAAAAATGGATGGACATGAATCTCTATGCTCAGGCTTCAGAAAAAGCTTGTATTTTTCTGAGTCCAGGTGGCTTTGTTTAAACCATTTCTCCCCGACATAAGGGATTTTGATTGCCTTGGAAATGGACCTTGGAGAGAACTTGAAATCAAAACCTGCCAACTGAAAGTGCTTCTCTTGAAACCTCAAAGCACAAAGATGTGTCAAAGGGGAATAGCTCTTCACCTCTTGCACTCTTTGACAAAAATCTAAACACCTAACCTCATGGAAGTTAAACAGGACTGATGGATGAGCATTTACTTCTTCAGTGGAAACAGGCTCAAACCTCCTGTGAAGGCCACTCCTATTGTCTTTCCTGGGAGGCATTTTGTTTTGAATGTTCTTTGCAATACCAAGTTGTCTAAAATGGCCTTTGGAATGTTTTTCTAAACCACACCTCTGTCCTCCTTGTGAGTCACTGTTTGCCTTCTTTGATGCCAATCAAAAAAAAATTGTCAAATGAAAAGCAAACAGTCAATTTGATTACCGTGCTTGGGCAAGGTAATTGAAAAGAGGTATCTGTGGCTTTTTTGTTAGAACAAATATCTCCTTGTGTTTTGACAGAAGCAAGACACCTTTCCCCAAACAAAACTCTTCTTGTTATTCATTGTTTCCTTACAAAGATAAGACAAAACAACTCTCAAATGACTTTTAAAAACCTCTCACACACTCTACTTTTGGGGCTTATAGAGGCTACACAAATTTGGTTGTCTTATCACAGAGAGGACCTTTTTCAAAATGACAAGGCATTCAACTTATGATTACTGTTTTCAATTTACAAACACAGTTTTCACCTTACAAACCGCTTTCACCTGAGATTTTGTAGACAAAGGTAAATTTTGTTTTATCGATGGGCTATGACTATTATTAAAGGCAGTAAGAGTCCTTTAAGTTTGTTTTAAAGCATCCACCTATCACTGTAAAGGCGTGTGACAGTCATAGCAACCAAAGAAACTCTGATTTTTTTCAAAAACACTGCCCTCTAACCATTGTCTCCCTCTTATGCTCTTTATTTGACAAACTGCCTTTTCAAAACCATTGTTTAAAAAACTGTTTAAACTGAGTTGAGACCCCCTAAGCACAAGAAAGGTTTCTCTAGCTTTGACAGGGACTTTGTCTCCTTAACATTGACTTATTTCATAGTTTTTATATGATGAAATGGTTTTTAAAACAGCTGTTTCTTTTTGGAGAAAAACATAGCAAACCACCCTTTCAAAAATCGAAAATTACCATGAGGTAATGAAAAATACCTCAAAGATCCTTCAAGAGCCTTGGTTTGATTGTTTGGAAGGCTTTCAGGGCTTCTTGGAAGGTGAAAAAGAGGCACAACATGTTCAGATGGAAGAGCACCGCGCCGTGTGAGCTGTCAGGTCGGCCTTCGGGCAGTGGTGACCGGTGCTACAGGCGCGCCGCGCCATAGTGTAACGCTTGTGTATTTTCTCCGCTGAACGCATTGCATGCTTTTCTAGGCGTGCTGCGCAGGATTTAAGCCTCTAAAAACTCTGCAAATGGCTTAAAATTTCTTGCTTGGTCCGGTGAACAGCCATGGGAGATGTCACTTTCATTTTGAATTTGCAAAATAGGCCTTGCAACGGTCTCTTACTCCTTTTATAGTCGAAAAATCCCACACCCTTTGAAATTTGCTTTGTGAGGGTTTTGGAGGTTTTTGAAAAGGCTTTTGGTTTTAAACAAAAAATGAAGCATGAATTTATACTTTTGAAGACCTCCTTGCTCCTTTGAAGCAGGAATTTCTCTTGGAACCTCATAAAAAACCTTTCACCTGAGAATACTGATTAACATGAGGCTTTTGCTTAACCTTTGAAACATTTTGAAAAAACTCTTCTGCCTTTTCTGAGGGAGGCCATTTTCAAGTTTACACACCAATTGTTATGGTGTTTGATGGTTTATCATGCCCATTGTATAGGCTCAACAACAAGGGTTTATAAAATTTCTCTTCAGGAATCAAAGACAAAAATATCCACAGAGGCTTATGTGTGCTAATCACAGCAATCAACAACTATAAGAACCTGCCCATCCTCCCCTTCACAAGTGCAGTAATAAAACTACTCTTGGTCTATGGAAATAACTTGCAAGGCTGGTATTTTAGGATGGGTAATTTATCACTTTTATTTGAAACTCATTTGAAACTGTAAGTGAAAAGCTCTGCTGCAAATAGTTTTCACCATCAAGGCAAATGACTAACCTTGGATTGCTAAAATAATCCAGTTTTCAACTTTTACGGAGATATAGCAGGGGATGATGAGTTGAAGTTGAAATGTAAACATGGGAAGGCTATCCCTTTGTTCCTCTGTGAAGGAGTTCTGTAAGAATAGTGAATTTTCATTCATTTCACCATTTTTGAGAGCAGTCCCTTTTGAAATCTTTGCCATACTGAAATAAATGTTTTTCATCCTCAAACAATGGTGAGCCTTCTACTTGTTTATGAGGGAGGCCTATGTTTGAAAAATTCCTGGGCTCTTTTCAAACCTTGTTTTAACCAAATGAAGAATATCCATGAACAAATGTTAGTGGTCTTCTTTGTATTTATTAGTAGGAGTCAGTTTAAAACCAAGATTGTTTTACCTCTTTGGCCATTTTCTTAACAACATTTCTTCATTCATAATCATCTAATTAGATTCACATTGTATTTCAATTCTGTGTGTTTTAACAGTGAAACTCATGTAAACACCTTTTAAAGAACCACTGCTTTCCCTCTGCTTTTAACACCATTTTCTATTCATAAGCCTTCAATTGTCTCCCACTGCCCTTTAAATCTGCCTTTCAGTCAGTGAAAACCTTATAATCAATCTTTGAGACACTACTGTGTTAGTGGTTTTTATCTATGGGAGAACAAGGTGTACAACAAGTTTCTAAAGCTAATTGCAGCATTGTTAGCCTTGTGCCCTTAAATTAAGCCATACCTCTATTCCTGGCCCTCTGCTTATTAGATGAAGGAGGCCTTTATCACATTGCCAAACCCTCTGCTTGTAAAATGAAGGAGGTTTTCAACCAATGACCTAACCATCTGCTCATGTATGGACGAGGTTTTCTCAGTCCTTCAACCCTCTACTCATGTATGGAGGAGGTTTTCTCAGTCTTTCAACCCTCTGCTCAAGTATGGAGGAGGTTTTCTCAGTGATGCCATTTCATCAACTTTTAAACAGTGTTATCTTTCCTTTCACTGCCTATTCATGCTTAAGCAAATAAAAGTGACAAAATAGTCAATACGCCATGAAGGGCATTTCTCTGAGACATATAATCCTGCTGTTAAAATACCTTTATGCATCTTTAGACAATTAGAGGCAGCCTGGCCAGTATCTGCAGAGAATTTCTTGTCATTTATAATTCACTAACCTTTGACTGTGTTTGCAGGGGCTTAATGAAAATAACTCTTTGTCCAGTACTTGCATCCCAGGCTCAAAACCACATGAGAAACAACTATCTTCTCATGTTGAATTTAATAATGTCTTTTGGAACACTGGTACACTTATGCTCTTGAAAGATCCATTGAAACACTGTAAATCCACCTAATATCAGTTTGACCTATGGCATATGCACTGCTAAGACATCAAGGTTTGTTAGTGGTGCGACTTAAGAGTGTAATCAAGCTTTATTTGTAGAATAGGAAGGTTACATAGGACTGGTTGATATTAGATAGAGGTTCTTTTGGCTTTAGGATAGTTTTCCAAGGGAGAAATGCCTAAAGCACCACCACCTAACTTAGGGGAGACTTTTTGGACAGATTTGGAGTATTCTCTTTGGAGCTGATGGACAAGTTTGTATGACTGAGGCTGGATAGGGCTTGAAAATTAGGTTTTATTTCATCATGGGCTGATTGAAAAGGTTAGGAGGGAAAAAATTTTTATGGGTGTTTTCCAGTTGGCAAATTTGACAAATTTGAGATCAGCTGCTAGAAAAATTGGTTTTAAAAACTAGTCATCATCAACAGGTGAAAAATATTGATGACTAACTAGTGGCTCCATTTGGGGAGGGTAACTCCTTTTCAGGAGGTGTCTAGAATTTTAGATCTTGGTTCTTTGAGGACCATTGCCTTTATCCATTGGCGCAAATTTCTTTCTTCCTTGATGCTATTTCTGAAATTTGACAGCATGATTAGCATCAACGACATTTCTACCTACCCCACTATATTTCCTAACATTTTTTCTTCTTTTGGGTGCATTTGGACTAGCAACCCTTTGACATAATATTTTTGAAAAATGACACTATCTAATTCTACACTTATATCCGCCGGGAGTTCAGATTAAGCTGATGAACTCCTTTGTTTCTCTACCTATGCTAGATCGACTGTCAAGGTTAAGCTGTTTGACAGGATTTTATTCTCTAATCTAAAACATGAAATTGAAAAATGACCAAATCAGGATTAGACAGTCTGATTTGTCATGTACTTGTGGCATGAAAGACAAGTTGCACACAAATATTATTTTGCATAAAATGAAATCTAGAAAAACAAGGCTAGGATACACAATTTGTTTTTCATCCCTGCTTTCCTCTTTGGTTCTGTTTTGAGCATGTAGAACCAGTATCTTTTCCTAATCTACTCTCTTTGATAAGTCAAGCTTACACAATGTTGACCATCTTTTCCACTCACTAACTTATCAGCAAATAAATTTAAAACATGTTCAGTTATGATTAGGCTAGATAACTGAACAAGACATTTGAGCACTAGTAGCAACATTTAAACTTGCGCGCTTTCCGAATGACTATTTTTTGAACATGGGGCTTTCTTTCTATTTTTCAAAACGCCCTCTTTTTCTATTTTTCTATTGTTTTTGAATTTTCTATTTTTGATTTATTCTTCAAACAATGGTATATACAATGATTGAAAAAGTTTTGACTCAGAAATCTTGGAAATGGTGAAACTTAAGCATCTTATCCTCATAAGGATCTCCTACCACTCTTGGTCCACTCAGCTCTTGAAAAGAAAAATTTGGAAATTTTTCTCTTTCAAGCATGATGTAAGGATTCATGCATGAATCTTTGAACAATCCCTTATCCTCCCGTTGTACCTCTTTATACCTCTGATTTCCACTCCTTCTTTTGTTGTACATCTTTTTCAAATAATGTAGATGTTCTTTGTCATTTTTGAAGTATATGATGACATCATCAAGGTATGTTAGAATGCAGAAATTCAAAACTAGAAACATGGCTTTTAGGAGCATATTTTTGATATCTGGTGGTTTTGCAATTTTGGGTTTGAAAATGGAACTACTTCCAGCATACTGGAAAAATTCTTTGAGCTGCCTGCTTTGCAAAGGAATTATTTGGCTGTAACCTGAAACATCATCTTGCAAAGACATATGATTAAAAGCACTTATCATTGGTATATCATGGTCTTGGGTAGGAAGGATAAAATTTCTGTCATAAGGGTGTGTATTAGTGTTTCTAAAATCAAAACAGATCCTATGACCAACTATTTTATCTTTGACTATTACTGTTTGATTCAGATTTTTGTATTTTCTTTTGTCGAATTTGTTTGTTGGAGTGATAGTAGGGCATAGTGTTTCTCACTGTTTTCTCTATATGAAGTAGTATTTTGAACAAGAGTGCAAACTCTAGCAGTTCTAAGTCTTTGGTGGAGTGACAGAATGTTAGCCAGTTCAAGTAACTCAGGCATATTTGGACTGCAGTCATTATATCCTTTCATAAGAAGTTTATCAGGCTTTTTTTCTGGATTTTGAGCTGTTATGGCTACAGTCAAAGCTTCATTTGAAAGGGTAGAGTTAAGTGATGGAAAATCCTTAAGGTATGGTAAGAACATTAAACTTCCCTGCCCCTAAGTTCCAAAGAGGTTTGTGATATGCAAGTCTTCTAATGCCTCTGTTCTGAAAACGTTTCCTGATGTTACCGCTGATGTTTGCCTAAGGTTTGAGAAATTTTATTGATAGTACATAATGGTTTGTGCTTCTTGTTCTATCCCTGTTTCAAAAGGAACAAACTTTCTTTCCTCAAGACATAGCTGCTCATGATCATGATAATTTTGAGTGTCTAGTTCATCATAGAGAACTTGGGGCAGCTGATGTGGTGGGTCTAAGTTTGTTTCAAATCCTTCTGACTGTTCTTCAATGTCCTCATCAGTGTGTAAAATGAAAGAGTTCAGATCAGAATGCAAGGAGTACATCGGGATGTTATCTAGCCTCTCTTGGCTGCTGATCATATATTTCATGTGTGATTCTCGATAGAGTATTCTAGTTTGGTCAAACACAGGAATAGTGGCGTAGGACATATCAAGTTGAATATTTCCTTGAAGTTTGGCTCCCCAATATCTGGATAAAATCATTCCATACTTGGGAGGATGTCTGCTACCACTATGTCCATGATCAGATGTTTTGCAGGTACTTGGGCCAAACTGAAACAAAGATCTTTGATTAAGCCTAGACATTTGACTCTACTCGAATCAAATGAATATAAGTCTTTATATGGTCTTGTGATTTCTAGGCCTAATCTTTCCATCACAACCTTCGACATGAGATTATGCGAGGCCCCGAAGTCTAGCATGGCATTGTGTAAGATTTGGTCATGGATATTCAAACTGATGTAAAAGGGAAGAGTGGTTCCTTCTTGGAATTTCCCTTCTATTTTTGGACCAAACAACACTTCAGGAGTGTCATCAGCTAGATTAAGGGTGTTTGCATCATTTCCTATATTCAGGACCTTTAACACTTGGGATTTATAAGAGCTTTGGGCGATAAGTTCAGTGAGAGGCATGGTAATCTTTATTTTGGCGATTTCTCCCTCAAAACTGAAGGGTGCTTGTAGTTTAGACAGGTTTGCTTCATTTTTTTTAGCCATGACTTTCTCTATGTTCTGAGTTTGCTGACTTTGTTTCGGGATTTTGTTTGACACAGCCATCTCAGGAATGTTTATGGAGGTACTAGGAGCATCTGAGCCAAGACTTGTTTGAATAGCTTTATCTTTGTTTTGGTCAGTTTTCTTGACCATGATTTTGTTGCTATCCACTGCTTTTTTAAGGATGGTATCAGGGGTTTTAGCAGTGTCCGAGCTACCTTTCTTGGAGTTGTCTTGTTTTTTTCTACTTCTAAGGTCATACTGCATGTGAGCTTCTATTATGGCATTCTGAAAATCTATGGCAGGATCTTTGGGATCTTCATAGTTGGTTTCATCTTGATTCTGAGAGAAGAACGCTTGTTCTTCTTCTGTGAGGTAAACCTCACTCTCGTTATTAGAACCTATGAGGTTCAAATGATTTTCATCAATGGGTTCTGTATCCCTTTCATCTTCTTCCACATAATTTTCATTAAAGGGTGGCCTAATTTGTTGGTCATTTTCCCTTGGTTTGTTTTGAGGTTGTTCCCTCCTAAAATTTTGGTTGGGGTTTCTGTTTGGAGGGTTTGGCTGGTTGTCCCTAAGAGGGGTCTTTTCACTTATCTTTTCCCACATTTTCACCATGGACCTAACCAAGTCATCTATTCTAGGATCTAAGGAAGGGGCTGAAGTGGAGACCTCATCCCGGTATGTGACTTTCCTTTCTGATCTGGTCCTAGCTCTCTTTTCTGCTAAGTTGGCTTTTGCACTTATGGCCACTTTTTGCATTTCCTCTAAGGTAGGGGGGTCCTTGTCTCTTAGTTGATAAGTCATGTCTAGGTCAAAGCCTTCGGAAAAATTTGCTAAGGCTGAGCCAAGTGTAGGTTTGAAGTGAGGCGGGAGGGCGTTATAAACACTGTTGAACCTAGTGTAGTATCCCTCGACACTTTCCCCATTTTCTCGTTTTAAATTGTTATATTTTGACAGGATTTGAATGGGGTTATTTCGGATTTCCCACTTATTTATGAAGGTTTGGTAGAGTTCTAGGAGATCGTGGATGTTGTTTGGAGTTAAGCTCTTAAACCATTTTTTGGGTTCTCCGCCCTGGCTTTGGGCGAACATCCTCATTCTGATGGTCTCGTCTTCTATTTCCATGTATTCAAAGGCATTGCTAATTCTATCTACATGTTGTTGAGCTGTGGTAGTCTCAATTCTGGTAAAGTGCGGGATTTTGGATTGATAGTCATTTTGTAAAGGAGCCAAAGGGTGTGGCAACACCAAGGGTGCATACCAAGCTGCCATGGCGGGAGTTAATGGATGATGTACAAAATGAGGGCTTGTAGGATGAGCTGAGGTGATTTGAACAGTAGTGGTTTGGATGGGTGTGGTGGATGTACTTGGGCTAGTGATCTGATTTTGAGTAGATCTGGGGTGGTAGGAGCCAAAGTGATGGAGAAGTTGAAAGTTAGGAGGTGTAGTAGGCGAGGCTTCTCTACTAGGACTCTGTGGCAGATCTAGGGGCTCAAGATCGTCAAGGTTTACCTTACTTTGTGACTTGCTTCTAAAAAAGGTTTTTGCTAATTTTAGGTCAAATGGGGAATCCTGCAAGGCTGTGAGGTGTTCAGGTACTGATCTTGCTTTACGGATGGACCTATCGGTAGCTAAATTGCTAGTTTCAGAAGCTTGCCACAGAATGTTCTCTGGGTCATCTACTATGATAGGGGGATTTGGGTTTGGATGAGATCTGGTGTTGATTCTTTGTGAAGCCAGATTTCAAATCTAGAGTTTAGAGAGGATGTTATTTGTGATTGTTTCGGATGGACAGCCTCTCTAGGGGTTTACTAATGTGAAGGATGGTCAAAACAAAAATGAGGCTAGTGGAGTCGCTAGGTGGATTTCTGTGAGAACTATGGTCCACCACCAACACTATCAAAGATGCTTTTGGGAAAAAGTTTTCTAGCAAAATTTGAGATGAAGACTTGCAAGGAAGAGTGATTCACTTGGTTTCAACAGTTTGCTAGGCGTTCTATTTGCAATATTATTTCTGTTTATCTCCTATGTTTAGGTGAAGTCTTCTGAAGCGCTAAGTTATACTTAGTTTGTCACTGATTACAGAGTTTGCACCATAAGTTTTAAGTTTTTGGAAAGGATGAGTCAACAGAAAGGTATGGTTTATGAATTTTTTGGTTTTTATGGGGTTTTTAGGCCTACTGGAGGCTAGTGGAGTCGCCAGGTGGAACTTGGTTGTTTTTGTAAAGATGTAGCTATGGTCCACCACCAATAACTAGGGAAAATCGAATATGGGAATGTTTTGGGGTTTTTTGAGTTTTTATGTGCAGCCTATGGTTTATTAGAGTGTTCTAAACCTGATTCATCACTTTGCTAGGGTGGTGAAAACAAAAAGAGTTTACTCTAAATGATTCTATGGACTGCTTGCCTGTTTAAATTTTTAGGCGATGAGGTGGCTAAATGGCAGGTATGTTTGAAGATAAGGGATTTCTGGAGTCCTAAGGTGTACTTAGATTGTCACTAACTCAGAGTCCCACCGTGATCGCCATTATGTTAGGGTCCCGTGATTTGGCTGATTGGCAAGCCAAATGACAGTGTAACATCAAACCAATCTTTGGAGCCCAAGGACCTAGCCTTCCTGGACTTAGAGAGGGCTCTCTCTATTTGTGTAAGGGATATCTATGTGTTTGCTTATTGTGTTCTTGATTTTAGGCTAGTTATGAAGTAGGTTTTTTGGTTTTGGTTTTTAGGTTGTGAGGGATGAACTGATCAAAGACTAAGATAGGTAAAAAAGATGTCAGATCAACTGGGCTATGGGGTCAAAAAGGTCAAGAAAGCTTTCAGGTGGTGATACAAGGTTGTTGAAGAGCCGATTTGATTTGAGGTAAAATGGAGTGGGATGGACATTAATTTTGTGAAGAACAAAGGATTTCAAACATAAATAGTTTAATAGCTGACATAAACATGGTAGGGCAAAACATTAATCATGAAAAATGTAACTCTAAACTGATCAATGCATAGAAATAAACATTCAAGCCATGCATAGAGATATATGACTCTCTAACTTTAGGAAATGGCTATCAGACTTTGGGGAAATATATTTAAGACAAACAAACAACTCAAATCACTATGAAGGAATGCCTAAACATAGTATTTCAGCTATTGGGCACTTTGAAGCAAGATTGCATAGTTTTAGGCAAAGGGCAAGATCAGTACAAGACCTCCTTGGTTCAACAAATGACAATCTAATCAATCAAAGAGAGGTTTCATAGGTGGAGCTATGGCTAGCCATGAGTAAGTAGGGCATACCGTAAATCATACTTAGCATGCATAAAACCATAAATGAAACAAGCAAACAATATTCTTGAGTTATTAAAGAGAAATCAAGGATTCTTTAATGTGACTAAGAATGAAGAAAACATGGAAGCTATAAAGAAACAGGAAATTTGAGGTGCCTCCAAGGGCATGTCTCAAATCTATTCTCTACTGTCTTATAGCAAGCAAGAACATGGAATTATGAATGAAAACTAAGAAACAAAATAGAGAGAGTGACACTATACCATTCTACCAAGTCATGGAATCCAACAACAATCCTCTTTCATCATCCAAAAACATCCAAGAAACTATCCAAAAGCATGAGACAAGTGTTTCTTCCAAGCTTGTATGACCATATATTGCTTCTATTCATCAAGTTCAGCCTTTTTTACAATGAAAGCCTTTGGAATATATAGGTTGTTGACACCTAATCCTATGGGTTGGGTGTGGATATGTAATATTATATAATAAATAATATTAGGAAATAAAGAAGGCCAAGATTCATTGGGAGATGAATCCCAATAGCCTCACCTCCATGTATAAATACATGTACATTCTTTAGCTAATACACATTCTGATTTTCGGAGTTACCTCCTGGTTTAACATGGTATCAGAGCCAGTCCCACTATTGGCATTTTTGCCTGTGGTGTAACTCCCTCATTCCTTTGCTCAGTCAATTTTTATATATAGTTTTTGCTGCTCCATTAAATTGCTATACTAAAATTCTGCATTTTTTTTCTATTTCTGCAAATTCTACAGTCTCTGACTTCTGCAGGTTCAGCTCCTACAATATCTGATTATTTTGCAGCCCCTGCAATTTCTGTAGTTCCTGCAACTCAGCACCTGCAACTCTGCCATTCCAGTTTTTTAAAAACCGCGTCTCGGCCTCCCTCTTTCCAGTTCCTTTCCTTACGGCCCCCCCTCTTCCCCAACACCTACGCATCACGCACCATACTCTATAACTCCAACCCACACCCTCACACAACCTGTGCCCCCTCTCTGTGATCTTTCCCAACGCAGAACTCAACGCACACCCCGACTGTGCCCTCCTCATGGCCCGACTCTCTACCCAGACCTCCCTTCTGCTCGTTCCCGTGGCCTCTCGGCCTTCCCCCTGCAAACACCTCCCCATAACATCAGCTCCGCCGCTACAGCAAGCCGATGCCTATTCAATACGCTACACTATTACACCGCCTGCATTCCATTCAGCGTTGTCCCACGGGCCCTCTCCGCCCACGCTACTCCATTCAGCACTGTGTCATATTCAAATAACACAGCGCCATTACCATAATACAGCTTTGTCATTTGCCCTCCCTCCATATAATACGCTTGCCTACATACACTGTTTGTTTATAATTCGTTCCACCTCCCACCATAACAACGCTCCCACATTAATATCCGTCCTCGATTTATAATACGCTGTCTGTCATATACCATTCCATATAATACCACCCACCGCCCTTTGATTATTCACTCAATACCACCCCTCATAATATTAATAGCGCCCCTCCTTTGTATACATTGCTATCATATAATACCACTCTGTCATATTAATAACGCCCTTCTTTGTTATGCATCGCTTTGTCATATAATACTTTCTGTCCCATCCTATTTACAAAACCATTTCATAATACCGCCCCTCTATCCTTATATATAATATTACCGCCCCATTCATATATTCAATACCGCCTCCATAACACAATATCCATATAAAGTCCCTTTCTTCAAACAAAAAAAATATATTTTTTTTCGGTGCAGAATTCAGTATTTTTAGCAAGATTTTTTGTCCTTCTAAATTCAGTATATTTTTCAGCAAAGAGTTTTTTTGTTTTCTCTCCTTCAAAAGAAATTTTCCAGCAAAGTTTTTTTTCTCTCCTCCTTCAAAAGAAGATGACAGTCCCTTCATCTTCTAAAGAGGTTGCATACTTGGCACATAGAGAAAAGAGTCATGCTTCAGATTCATCCAGAGGAAGAGATGGCAAAAGAGGCAGAGGAAGAAGAAACTTCAGAGAAAAGGGGGGCAGACAATCTAAAATTCAGCAGCAAAGAAATCAAGACAAAGTTAAAACTAATGACAAAGACAAAGGTAAAGCACCTGAATCAGCTCATTATGTTCTAGCACATTATAACAATGGAGTAATTGAAAACCTATTTGATGTTTCATTTACTTCATGGAGAGATGATTGGTTGCTAGATTCAGGAGCAACATGTCACATGACATTTAGAAAATATTTTTTTGAAGAATTCACTGACAAAGTTGATGGAGCAGTATATTTCGTAGATAAATCCAAACTCAAGCCATCAAGGCTTGGCATAGTCAGGCTTAAGTTGCCTGGTCTTCCAGATCATATTCTACACGAGGTTCTATACCTCCCTGAGTTGAGGAGAAACTTGCTGTCCTTGGTCCAAATCCGCCAGCAAGGACACTCCATTCACTTGTTTGATGGCAAGGCAGAGGTCAGAAAAGCATCAAATCACTCACTTGTCATGGAGGGAATAGAAGAAGGGAGACTCTTGAAGCTGAAAGGTTCATCCGCTCATGCTCAAAAATTTGCATTCAGTTCACATCATGATGAAGGTACATTCCCATCAAGTCTTTTATGGCATGCTAGATTTGGACACTTAAACTATGAAAGCATTCGTTTGTTGAAGAAAAATGGTGTTAATGGACTGCCTACAATTCCTAGAAAACCTAAGGAATGTGATGCTTGTATTCTAGGAAAGCATAGCAAACAACCATTTCATGATTCACACTCCAGAGCACATAGAAAAATTGAGCTTGTTCATTCAGATTTATGTGGCCCTATGCCTGTTGCTTCTGCAAATGGAAAAAAATACATGATGAAATTTATTGATGACTACACCAGAATGTGTTGGATTTACTTATTGAAGAACAAGTCTGATGCTTTTCAAACATTCAAGAATTTTCATGCATGGATTGAAAATGACGCACAAACTCATATTGGCTCTCTACGTACTGATAATGGAAAAGAATACACTTCAAACGAATTTGAAAATTATCTTCGTCAACATGGAATCAAACATCAAACAACTGTGCCATATAATCCCCAACAGAACGGTGTAGCTGAAAGAATGAACATAACTATTTTAAATATGGTTCGCTCCATGTTATTTTTCAAGAATGTGAAATTAATGTTTTGGGTTGATGTAGTTCTATGTGCTGTTTACATAAAGAATAGGTGTCCTTCAAGTTCAATTAGAAACAAAACTCTTTTTGAAATGTGGCATGGCCACATTCCTTCGGTAAAGCATTTCAGGGTCTTTGGGTCCACCTGTTATGCCTTGATACCCAAGGGTCAAAGGAACAAACTTGGTGCTAGAAGTCGAAAATGTATCTTCTTGGGGTACTCCAATACCTACAAAGGATATCGTCTCTATGATGAAGCAAATAAGAAGTTTGTGATAGCAAGAGATTTCATATTCCTTGAATCTTCCAAGAGTGACAAGGTTGTTGACTAGCAACTTGATTGCCTGGATAGATTCACACATGCAAAGTATTTCCAATAATTTGATAATCAGATTCCACATCTTGAAGGGGGGATTCCGATATTGAATCAAACTGTGGAATCATGTCCTGAAGCACTCTCTCCCTCACATGAAGAAAACAACCACGGATGACACATTGGATGATGTGATTGACAGAATTGGGAGATTGAATCTTGAATCAATCCCAACTCAGTCAAATGACCAGCCTGGGCCATCTCAGAGAGGTCCTCCTAAATGGCTGACAAAGACACTGGAGAATGTTCATCCTGATGAGGTTGGAAAAACAGGAACAAGAAGTTCCACTCAACAAATCGAAGGTGATGTAGATAATTCTGATTCTCCTGTTGATATGGATATTGATTATAACTGTGAATTGAGTTTGTCTACAGATCATGAACCAACTTCCTTCAAAGAAGCCGCTTCTCATGATGAATGGAAAGAAGCGATGCAAAAGGAGTATGATGCCTTGATAAAGAATGGCACTTGGAAGCTGGTTGATCTGCCTTTGGGAACGAAACCAATTGGGTGTAAGTGGGTCTACAAGAACAAGTATAAAGTAGATGGCTCACTTGACAAGCACAAGGCCAGGCTTGTTGCAAAAGGTTTTGCACAAAAATAAGGAATCGATTATGAAGAAACTTTTTCTCCCACAGCAAAATGGACCACCATCCGGACTCTCTTTGCCCTAGCCGCTCAGAATGGATGGAAAGTCCATCAGATGGATGTAAAAACAAATTTTTTGAATGGAGATCAAAAGGAGAAAGTTTATATGTCCTAGCCAGAAGGATTTGTTGTAAAGGGTCAAGAACACAAAGTTTGCAAGCTTATAAAATCCTTGTATGGCCTCAAGCAAGCACCACGAGCCTGGTATGAGAAATTAACCGAGCATCTTCTAAAACTTGACTTCAAACATTTTGATCTTGATGATGCAACTTTGTTTGTTAAGAAAGTTGGAAAAATAGTTGTATATCTTGTGGTATATGTAGATGATCTTTTGATAACAGGGAACAATGAGAGCTATATTGCATCCATGAAGAAAGAATTGAAGAAAGGTTTCGAAATGACTGATTTGGGTCATGTTCATTACTATCTGGGTATTGAAGTAATTGAACATCCTAAATTTATATTTCTTTCTCAAAAGAAGTACATTGGAGATCTCTTGAACAAGTTTGGCATGGATGAATGTAATCCCTTAGCCATTCCAATGGAAAAAAACTTGAAGCTCACATCTATTGAAGGGAAGGAATTTGAGGATGCAACTAAGTATATACAGCTTATAGGAAGTCTTATCTACCTGACCACCACCAGACCTGACATTTCATTTGCTGTTGGAATCCTCTCAAGGTTCATGCAAAAAACTTGTGAAGGACATTGGTATGCTGCAAAAAGAGTGTTAAGGTACTTGAAGGGGACTCAAGACTTTGGACTCAAATACACACAGGTAGGCGACTTCAGCTTGATCGAATACTCTGATTCAAACTTTGATGGCGAAAAAGAAACAGGGGTGTCTACTACAGGTTACACCATGAGTCTTGGATCAGGAGCTGTCTCATGGAGATCACGCAAACAGTCAGTTCCAACAGATTCCACGACCGAGGCAGAATATGTGGTAGCAGCTGAAGCAACAAAGGAAATTGTGTGGCTCCGGAAGATCCTGGAAGATTTGCAGATGAAACAAATGTATTCCACACCACTCATGATCGACAACACTTCGGCAATAAAGTTGGCCAAGAACCCAAAGTTCCATGATCGAACAAAGCACATCAATACAAAATACCATCTAATTCGACATCATGTTCAGGCCAAAACCATCCATCTACATCACTGTTCCAAAAATGAGCAAACTGCTGATATCTTCACCAAAGCACTTGGTAGAGAAAAGTTTGAAAAGTTCAGATCGATGTTTGGACTCACCAACATCCCTTCGGATTAAAGGGGGGAATGTTGACACCTAAGCATGAGACAAGTGTTTCTTCCAAGCTTGTATGACCATATATTGCTTCTATTCATCAAGTTCAGCCTTTTTTACAATGAAAGCCTTTGGAATATATAGGCCAACATGAGGGAAAACCTCCTAGTTCAACTTGCAATCTCATTGGCCTATCCAAAATATCTGATTTTGTCCTTGAGGCTTTGCAAAGCCCAAGGCACAAAATATCTAATAAAATATCTCAAAAATGCTAAAAAAGGAAAATAAATTGACTTTTCCTAACTAACCATGCACAAAAATAGCTAAACGCACATGAGGAAAAGTCACTTTTGAAAAGTGCATTTTTTACAAAAATACTTAAGAAATACATCAGCAGAAAGTCCCCTGACTTGCCGGCAACGTTTGGAGGCCTTCCCGATGGTAAAATGAGGCCCATGATGGCTCGTTGGAAAGCTATAAATGTCTATTTTTTGAAAATGTTTAGTTTGTTCCAAACTAACAACTATAAGTCCTCCAAAAATAGAATTGTGTGTAAAAAACCAATAAATAGGCCTTGTTGATAAACGAGGCAGAGTGTAGAAAAAGCAGGTGTTTTTCACCATTTTGGGGGAGAAAATGATCTTAAATTGATCTAAAAATTGCTGAGTATATGACCCTAAAATTATGGCATCCAATGATATCATTTTCATCCTTTGAGGATGCCCCAAAATGAAATGGCGATACCCATGAGTTTTAGCCAAAAACCCAAAAATGACAAAAAACCAAAATTTGTCAAATTTCGCCCAATTTTGGCGAGCATGACCCTCAAGGGTTTTCAGAAACATGCTGTGAAGATGAGGCCAAAATTTGGAGCTTTGAGGTGTCTTTCCTCAATTTTGGTGCCAAGCGCTTCCTTTTAGCCTCCTTGAGTTTTTCCTGTGTGGCCTTCAATTTCCGCCAAGCAAACTGATTGAGTTTCTTATAATGCACGGTCACCCTTCGTTGAAGGTCCAAGTCTCTATTTTCCTTCTCCAACTTCTTCTCCAAGTGATCATTAACCCTCTCAAGCCATGATTCTCAATTTTTCTCTATCTCTTGTGCGAACAATGTAGTGAGAGGGGTAGATTGGAGAAGGGCAGCTTCTTCTTCCTTTTGCTTCTCAAGGGCTCTTTTGAGCCCCATGGTTCTTGGCCTCTTTCTCCTGGGCTGATATTCATCTTTGTTTTCATCGAACTCACCCATGAGTTCTTCCAATCTCACTTGTGCTTTAGAGGCCTCTTTTTTGTATTTGATGGCCCGTGTCTCATATACCACCATATGGACACTCATCTGTTTGTTTTGAATTTGCAAAAAGTGATTGAAGTTTCTAGCCCTCTCAAGATCAGTCCTCAAAGCATTAATTTGGTTTTCTCTATTGATCAAGATGTTTTCTAGGATCCGGGCTTCATTGTCGCTATCATCACTTTGGATTTGAATGATGTCGAATTCTCTTTCCTTTTCATGACTGCTTTCTTCTTTCTCCTTTCCTTTGCTTTGGGTGGCTCTTTTAGTCTTCCTCCTCTTGGGAAATTCGACAATGGGCTTCTTGGGAAATGTTTCCTTGCTTCGGAGGGCCCTAGTAACATTTGGAGTTACAACTCTAGGCACCCTTTTCCTTGATGTCTGGGGCTTGGACACTTTCGGAGAAGAGAGCATGGCCCCTTGCCTAGGAGAGGTAGCTAGCAAATGCTCCATTGGCTCTTTACCGTTGCTACTTTGCTCATCATTCTTGCCACTGTCTTGGATTTCTTCATGGATGTCTTGACTGTCCTTTTGCATTTATTTTTGAGGGCTGTCCTCCTCACTGTGTTGCACCTTTTCATCATGCTGCTGTTCTTTTTCATGAGGCTATTGTTCATCATCATGTGGTTGCCTCTGTTCATCATGCTGTACCTGTTCATCATCATGCTGCTCATCATCATCTTCCTCTCGCTACTCTGCCTCACTGTGTTCTTCTTCCCCTTGCTGCCCTGTTTCACTATGATGCTGCTCATCATCATCTTCCTCATCATCCCCTTGCTGCCCTGTTTCATCATGATGCTTCTCATCATCATCTTCCTCCTCTTTCTCAGGCTCTTCTTCCTCATCTTGCGCTTTTTCTTGTTCAATGGGAAAATTGAGCTTCTTGGGAATAGACTTTCTTGAAGAAGGCGAAGGATGGTGAGTGGATGGTGAAGGAGATGTATGAAATGAAGGGACAGTGGCAAAATCCGGATGTACAATGAAAGTATCCCAAGAGATTTCCTTCTTCTCAAGCTGATGAAGAATGATAACCTTGATGAGGGAGTGATGGAAGAGGCAGGTTGTATGCTGATAAGGAGGTTTTTTCTGAACAGTGGAGGCCATTTTCTCAATACTTTTATGGAGGAAGAAAGGGATATTTAACAATTTGGCTCTCGTGAAATGCATGAGCAATCGGATATGATAGGCATAGAATCGAGAGAATCTTCCCTCGCAAGTGAATTATTTCATGATTATCTTCATGAGGGGGGCATAACTAGTCAATAGATATGAGAAGGGAAAAATGGATGGACATGAATCTCTATGCTCAAGCTTCAGAAAAGGCTTGTATTTTTATGAGTCCAAGTGGCTTTGTTTAAACCATTTCTCCCCAACATAAGGGATTTTGGTGGCCTTGGAAATGGACCTTGGAGAGAACTTGAAATCCAAACCTGCCAGTTGAAAGTGCTTCTCTTGAAACCTCAAAGCACAAAGATGTGTCAAAGGGGAATATCTCTTCACCTCTTTCACTCTTTGACAAAAATCTAGACACCCAACCTCTTAGAAGTTAAACAAGATTGATGGATGAGCATTTACCTCTTCAGTGGAAACAACCTCAAACCTCCTGTGAAGGCCACTCCTATTATCTTGCCTGGGAGGCTTTTTGTTTTGAATGTTCTTTGCAATACCAAGCTGTCTAAAATGGCCTTTGGAATGTTTTTCTCAGCCACACCTCTGTCCTCCTTGTCAGCCACTGTTTGCCTTCTTTGATTCCAATCAACAAATTTTTGTCAAATGAAAAGCAAACAATCAATTTGATTACTGTGCTTGGGAAAGGTAATTGAAAAGAGGTATCTGTGGCTTTTTTGTTAGAATAGAGATCTCCTTGTGTTTTGACAGAAGCAAGACACCTTTCCCCAAACAAAACTCTTCTTGTTATTCATTGTTTCCTTACAAAGATAAGACAAAACAACTCTCAACTGACTTTGAAAAACCTCTCACACACTTTTCTTTTGGGGCTTATAGAGGCTGCACAGATTTGGCTATCTTATCACAGAGAGGACCTTTTTCAAAATGACAAGGCATTCAACTTATGATTACTATTTTCAATTTACAAACATTGTTTTCACCTTACAAACCGCTTTCACCTGAGATTTTGCAGACAGAGGTAAATTTTGTTTTATCTATGGGCTATGACTATTCTTAAAGGCAGTAAGGGTCCTTTAAGTTTGTTTTAAAGCATCCACCTATCATTGTAAATGCGTGTGATAGTCATAGCAACCAAAGAGACTCCGAGTTTGTTCAAAAACACTACCCTCTAACCATTGTCTCCCTCTTATGCTCTTTATATGACAAACTGCCTTTTCAAAACCATTGTTTAAAACACTGTTTAAACTAAGTTGAGATCCCCTAAGCACAAGAAAGGTTTCTCCAGCTTTGACAGGGACTTTGTCTCTTTAACACTGATTTATCTCACAGTTTTTATATGATGAAATTGTTTTTAGAACAACTGTTTATTTTTGGAGAAAAACATAGCAAACCACCCTTTCAAAAATCGAAAATTACCATGAGGTAATGAAAAATACCTCAAATATACGTCACGAGCCTTGGTTTGATCATTTGGGAGGCTTTCAGGGCTTCTTGGAAGGTGAAAAAGAGGCGCGGCATGTTCATATGGAAGAGCGTCATGCCATGTGAGTTGTCGGGTCGGCATTTGGGTAGTGGTGAGCGACGCTACAGGCGCGCCACGCCACAGTGTAACGCTTGTGTATTTTCTTCGCTGAACGGGCCACGCGCTTTTCTAGGCACGCCGTGTAGGCTTTAAACCTCTAAAAACTCTGAAAATGGTTCGAAATTTCTTGCTTGGTTCGGTGAACAGCCAAGGGAGATGTCACTTGCGTTTTGAATTTTCAAAATAGGCCTTGCAACGGTCTCTTACTCCTTTTATATTCAAAAAAGTCCACACCCTTTGAAATTTGCTTTGTAAGGGTTTTGAAGGTTTTTGAAAAGGCTTTTGGTTTTAAAAAAAAAATGACTTTATCTGCTTTGCTCTTATCCATGCCATCTTCAAAATGAGAATTTTACTGCGGAACCTAACTAAAACCTTTCACTGAGAATACTCATTTCAACATGAGGTTCTAGCAACCTTGAAACACTTTTGACTTCTTACTGTTGTGGGGAGGCCATTTTTCAAGTTTTCAATGATTATGGTGTTTGATGGTTTACCATCCCCATTGTATAGGCTCAACAAAAAGGGTTTATAAAATTTCTCTTCAGGAATCAAAGACAAAAATATCCACAAAGGCTTATGTGTGCCAATCACAGGAATCAACAACTATAAGAACCTGCCCATCCTGAACTTCACAAGTGCAGTAATAAAAATACTCTTGGTCTATATCAATAACTTGCAAGGCTGGCATTTTAGGATGGGTAATTTATCTCTTTTATTTGAAACCTCATTTGAAACTGTAAGTGAAAAGCTCACCTTTGTGGTTTTCATAATAGGCAAATGACAACCTTGGATATAACAAAACAATCTGAGTTTCTTTGTGGAGATATAGCAGGGGATGATGAGCTGAAGTTGAAATGTAAACATGGGAAGGTTGTCCCTTTGTTCCTCTGTGAAGGAGTTCTGTAAGAATAGTGAATTTTCATTCATTTCACCATTTTTGAGAGCAGTCCCTTTTGAAATCTTTGCCATACTGAAATAAATGTTTTTCATCCTCAAACAATGGTGAGCCTTCTACTTGTTTGTGAGGGAGGCCTATGTTTGACAAATTCCTAGGCTCTTTCCAACCCCTATTTTAACCAAATGAAGAATATCCATGAACAATTGTTAGTGGTTTTGTTTGTATTTATTAGCAGGAGTCAGTTTAAAACCAAGATTGTTTTACCTCCTTGGCCATTTTCTTAACAACATTTCTTCATTCATAATCATCCAATTAGCTTCACAGTGTATTTCAATTCTGTGTTTTAACAGTGAAACTCATGTAAACACCTTTCAAAGCGCCACTACTTTCCCTCTGCTTTTAACACCATTTTCTATTCATAAGCCTTCAATTGTCTCCCACTGCCCTTTAAATCTACCTTTCAGTCAGTGAAAAACTTATAATCAATCTTTGAGACACTACTGTGTTAGTGGTTTTCATCTATGGGAGAACAAGGTATACAAAAAGTTTTTAAAGCTAATTGCAGCATTGTTAGCCTTGTGCCCTTAAATGAAGCCATACCTCTGTTCCTGGCCCTCTGCTTATTAGATGAAGGAGCCCTTTATCACATTTCCAAACCCTCTGCTTGTAAAATGAAGGAGGTTTTCAACCAATGACCTGACCATCTGCTCATGTATGGAGGAGGTTTTCTCAGTCCTTCAACCCTCTACTCATGTATGGAGGAGGTTTTCTCAGTCTTTCAACCCTCTGCTCATGTATGGAGGAGGTTTTCTCAGTGATGCCATTTCATCAACTTTTAAACAGTGTTATCTTTCCTTTCACTGCCTATTCATGCTTAAGCAAATAAAAGTGACAAAATAGTCAATACGCCATGAAGGGAATTTCTCTGAGACATATAATCCTGCTGTTAAAATACCTTTATGCATCTTTAGACAATTAGAGGCAGCCTGGCCAGTATCTACAGAGAATTTCTTGTCATTTATAATTCACTAACCTTTGATTGTGTTTGCAGGGGCTTAATGAAAATAACTCTCTGTCCAGTACTTGCATCCCAGGCTCAAAACCACATGAGAAGCAACTATCTTCTCATGTTGAATTTAATAATGTCTTTTGGAACACTGGTACACTTATGCTCTTGAAAGATCCATTGAAACACTGTAAATCCACCTAATATCAGTTTGACCTATGGCATATGCACTGCTAAGACATCAAGGTTTGTTAGTGGTGCGACTTAAGAGTGTAATCAAGCTTTATTTGCAGAATAGGAAGGTTATCTAGGACTGGTTGATATTAGATAGAGGTTCTTTTGGCATTAGGATAGTTTGCCAAGGGAGAAATGCCTAAAGCGCCACCACCTAACTTAGGGGAGATGATTTGGACAGATTTGGAGTATTCTCTTTGGAGCTGATGGACAAGTTTGTATGACTGAGGCTGGATAGGGCTTGAAAATTAGGTTTTATCTCATCATGGGCTGATTGAAAAGGTTAGGAGGGAAAAAATGTTTATGGGTGTTTTCCAGCTGGAAAATTTGACAAATTTGAGATCAGCTGCTAGAAAACTTGGTTTTAAAAACTAGTCATCATCAACAGGTGAAAAATACTGATGACTAACACCCTACGCTGCCCTCCTCTCCACTTAATATAAGTGTAGAGTTATTGCTGATATTGGGCTGCAATGATATTTCCCTCAAGTGGCAGCATGAAGTTTAGATTTGTCAAGAGCCTTCCTCCAACGTTGTAAAGCCAGTTAGCCCAAAACATTCCACATGTGATGGATAGGAGAGCATCATCATATGGCATCCCATCACACATTTGGCCCACCTCCAAGAGAAAAAAATATTTGGCTATGGTGGCCACAAATCCTCCCATGTTGCCCTTAGAACATGTAATGCAGAAAATGTGGGAATCTCCTTCCCAAAAGGACACATTCAAAACATGTGCCTCACTCAACATCATGTCTCCCATCAAGATAAAAACAACACCAGCAAGTGGGATCATGATTGGCATCACAACAGGGGAATTACTGATGGTTTCATAATGTGCTGGAAGGTACCAACAGTATCCCAAGTGGTAACAGTGCAGTCTTTCAAACTGTTGCTTCAGAAAAATACATAGCAGATTGTTTCTTGATACATGGTTAATCATATGAATCAAATGAACATACATGCAGTGACAAAACATCGGCCCAAGACCACATAAGAGATGGCTGCGTCCATCATATGGTTTTGCCCAACATTGGTCATGGAGAAAAATCAAGAGCTTGCTTACTTTTGGAGCAATGCACTGCCAAGAGATGGTAAGAGCATGCAAATATTGTGTTGCACAAACAAATCTCTCACCATATGTTGGAAGTAAGAAGACACATGGATCCATGAATGGATCCTCCATAGTATTTTGGCACACTTCCATGGAGAGAAATGAACCAAGTGTTGCTTGCAAATCCTCTCCCTCATGCTTGGAAACCCAAGACAAGAAGAGTAAATCATAGTAATAGATGTCCCAATCTACTACCTCATCTTCCTTACCTCCTCTTTGCCCATCAAGTGCATCAAGTGTGAAGTGATCCTGGGGATACTCCATCAATAAACTCCAGCTCCAGGGTGGCAATGTTGTTGGCCTATGCAAATAGGCTGCCTCCAACTCACGGCTCCAATCTTTGACATGAAGAATGTCATAGGTATCTCCCATAATGTTGCTACACATAAGAAGTCTCTCCCATGGGGAAAGTACCTCTTGAACATCTAAATCCAAGGAGTATCCCCTCTACACTGTGATAGTGCCATCTCCTACTCTGGAAACATCATGAAAACTGTGAGAGAAAATCTTCCCTTGCTCTCCCAAGAACATCCCAAGCAAAAAAATATTTTGCTACCCCCTCATACTTCCATCATCCAAATCATGTAGTGAAAAAGTGGTGATTGACATGAAGAATGTTATGTCAACACAATGTGTCCATACTCCTTGCTGCCCCATGATGCAAGTATAATGCCACATATTCTTGGAAAGAGGACGATGACCAAACTCTTTCAAGAGTAACCAATGCAGCCATGCCTCCTGCTGCCTGGTATCATAGATCTGCAAGTAGCTTTCTAGCTTCTTGCTCTTCATCCACACCCATCCATCGACATGTGGGTGCCTTCCATCTTGTCCTTCCTTAGCACTCTCCCAAGGAAGAATATCATTCTCCCAAATCAGATTTCTGCTCTTGCATTTCATGGGATGTTGAAATGTAATCTTCTCAAGGATCAATTTGACCCCATAAGGGTCCAAATAGGTGGTAGGAAAAAACCTCCCATCATGATGTGTATGGCTCAAGAAGTGTCCAACACACACATAAGAGATGTTATCCATCTGAAATGTCCTCCATCATCTATCTGTTCCTCCTTGAATCCATGAAGATCCAAGGTTGAGAAGGAAAGAGCCTCCTCAGACTGTTGAAAAACTTGGCACTCCGTGAAATGTTGAAGTGCACCTCTCATGGGATCCCTTGATGAGACGTCCTCCTCATGCATGGTCTTCCAAAACCAGTGGGGTCTTGGACCTGCTGCAAGTAGAAGTTTCTCTTTGAGATGGGGAGTGCTCATCGAGAAACTGTCATCTAGAAAGGAGAAAGGGTTTCTCACTTTCAGATGTCTACTATCTACCATTCTTTCCTCCACTGCTGAACATGAAAGCTGCTCCTCCAAGGTTGTGACAGTGCTGGTACATGCTTCCTCAAGTGGTGGTGAGGATCTCTCTTCCTCTAGCTGAATGAACTGAGGTAAAGCTAGAGTCTCCTTGGAGGCTCTAGATTTATCTTTGTATTCACTTAGAATCTCAGATTCCAAGTCTCCTCTATGACTCTTTTCTTCTCCTTTTTGAGAATAGGAAGTGCAGGGCTCTTCCTCTTCTTGAAACCCTTTAGGAGTTTCACTGCAACTCTTCATCTGCTTAACCTCCTGGGGGAGGTCCTTCCTGGATCTGAAAAATGATGAGAGAAATCTCATCTTCTTCATCATTCTGATCTTGTTTTATCTTCTTTGGCTAAGACTCATAGGCTGAGCTAAGAAAGATGCTCTGATACCATTGTAATATCCCAAAATCGAGACTGCTAGCAAGGCATGCCTGAAAAACACATTTTTCAGAAATGGCTGCTACCGATCTTGAAATAAGCACTTGTATCCCTTATATATGAGTATCTAAGTCCTAAATACAAGAGGAAATTAGAAACCAAGCAAAATAGGTGAGATAAACAAGCCTCTCACACCTAGAATGGCTGGAAAATGCCCAATAATGGACTCCAGCAATATGTGAACACAATTCTGGAGCTGCAGCAAGCTAATCATCCATGTAATGTGTTAAGAAACACTTCAGTATCAATTTTGATACAACAACAAGAATTATGGTTCATTTGTTCAACCCAAAGTGGGGAAAAACAACTATTTTAGCCCTAAAAGTGTTAACTTTAGATATTTGCGTAAAAACAAGGGAAAAGTACTGTGGGATCCCTTAGCTTAGGTCATAAGAGACTTACATACCAAATTTCAGCCCAAACAAATGACTCTAGCTATGTTAAATAGATCTACCACTCCCGATATGGCTTAAAAATGCCCAATCCCCATGACTTGACTCAACAGAAAGTAACTGAAGCTTATGCAGCGTGATTTTCTGAAGGGTTTGAATAAAAAATAGCTTGACTATCAGATCTAGAGTTTTTTACATGAAAGCATGAATAAAAATGGAGATTAAGCTCCTTTATACATCATAGAGAATAACCCTACAAGGGTTTCATGAGATCCATTGCATAAAAGTGCAGATCTGTAGATCTAGATCTAAAAAATGTAGTATACTGCAGTAGTAGCTTAAAAATTAGATCTAGAGCAATATATTACATAAACAATTAGATCTACAACAGATCTATATGTAGAAATGTCTTTATTATACATTCCCCTTAGGGATTTCAGTAATACATGAAAGAACAGGAGTAGATCTGAGTTTCATTGCATCAGATCTATAGAATGCTTCAGAAATGCTAAAGTAGATACAAAAATGAATCAGATCTGAAACATACATGGATTGGTTGGCCAATACATGGATCACCATAGTGCAAGGAAGACTACTTACACCAGAGATCTTCTCCAACTGAATGCTGGAGTACCCTGCAACTCTGCAACTGGAAATAAAGCAGTCCAAGATGATAAACTGCACTGTAGACTTGAAGAATTTTTTTTCTTGATGCCAAGATCAAGATCTGAAGCCCAACTGCTAATACACTCTTCCAAGAGGTTAAAAGACACACTCACTAGGAAGAGGCACTAGTAAAATCTAGATTTGAGCAAATCTAGTCTCCACTTGCTGCAGCTAACTGAAACAAGTAAATCCCAATAGGATTTACACTATATATGGGAGATGGAGCCTGGCCAAATGCCTGATAGTGGAAAAGAAGCACAATGCCCTCCAAGAGCTACTCAATGGAAGGATAGAGAATCCCTAAACAGGAAATCCTCACAATTCTCTACTAAACAGCCAAGAGAATGAGATATGTCTAAACAGACAATATACTTTGAAAATATAATATCATCAACAACCTTCTCTTAAGCCTTCCCCTTCCTTTTATAAGATGAGAGCTTTGGAAAACCCTAAAGCACCTTGATGAATTATCCCTTTTCACATGAGGGCCTACTTTTAGAACTGCATTGTCCCTCCATGAGGTACATTGTATCTAGACATTGCTGTGATTTGGTCCTGTTGACCCAGTCAATCTCCTCAACCCTTGTTCACATGCAAGTGTATTTTATTGAAACAGCCCTGATTTGCCTCTGTTCACATTGGGCATTGATTTATTTGGATGCTTTTAGGAGTTTTATGTTCTCCTTTACAGTTTATTCATCAATTAAGAAAATTAACACAAAATGAAATATTCCTATTAGCTTGGGCTAATTAGGAATATTAGATTATGGGACTCTAAGGATGTGCAACGCATCGAGGATAACAAAGTTTTTTGGATCCTTTTCGAGAGCAGTGTGGCAGCCGCTATAAACTCCCAACCTCGCCTGTCTCCGACAATATATGAAAAATACAAGAGTGTCGTTGCGTTCCAAGTTACCATGCACCATATTCGGATCCACAGCCTCAACAAAAAGACATGGACGACACTCCCTTATATGGTAGCAGATGAAGAAATTGACCTAATGATCACGCTATGGCCCCCTGCCTGGAAAAAATTCCTCACAGATACCTGTGGGGAGACTGCGGAGCCCCGCTAGACGGCCTCAGACATAGCCAAGAATAGGGATACACAGCCGCCACAGACTACCGTGGCTAAAGCCTAGGTAGGGCCTGATAGAGATACCACCCCTCCCCCCGGTACAAAGTGGTTAGGGGAGTCGGCACCAGGATCCCGAAAGAAACAGCGTGCCCACCGCGCACAATATGATGCGATGGTCACACTGAATAACTGTGACCTTGATAAAATCGTGGACACAGTCACCATGGCTATAGAAGACAAGTGGGCATTCATTGGGGCATAGTAGAAGGCTGCGGTCGACACTATTTAGGCCGAGCTCCACACTCTCTAGATAAAAATAGATACGCTGCCAACTAGCGTGGGCCAGGCATGAACGCCTTCGGTCGATAGCAGTTCGGCGCTATTCACAGAGGACAGTCATCTCTAGACTATACCTAGCATTGTACTGGTAGGAACTCAGCCCCCAAAAAACATAGGAACCCAGCTGGATCTAGTTAAGCTTCCCCACGAAGCCTTACAGGGCCTTCATAACACTGTCTTCTAGGAGATTCACCATCATGACCAGCGAGTACACCAACAGCTTGGTACAATCGAGCACACCATCACGCAGCAGGCTGCTGATTTGTTCCTTGCCGTGTCACAGCAAGCAGAGCTCGAAACAGTGATCCACCAGCTCTGTACAGAGGTTACAAAAAAGATCCCGGCGTGGAAATGCCTTGAGCTAAAGTGGAAAAATTGGTTACAACACTCAAAGCATCTCGGATGGAAATAAACACCGTCAAGACACAACTGGAACAACAAATCACCGACTTACAGGCCAAACTACAACCCGAAACGCCCCCGAAAGTCTGCGCCCAGTGCGCCGCCCTAGTCACCGATGCGACAAATGTTATTTCGAGGCAGATTTCCCAAGGTTCCCAGCTGCTGGAATCATCCATGCAACTTGGAATAAGGTCCAGTGCAATCCGGTCCTTCATGAAATTAATCAGGACTTACGACAGAAAGAAGAAGCCTTCGAGCAGGTCAACACCACGCTGCCCACTTTGGTACCTGCCCATCGCTTGGCACGGTTAAATACCAACAATGATCTCCAGGATGAGATTGAGAAACTCCGGCGTAAACAACACATCATGGCGGAACGTCTGAAGCCTTGGGCTACCATATCCCTCGAACTTTCGCAGGATATTGATGACACGACCAAGCGACTTACTTAGGTCCTTGAGAGTGTCACCGCGGCAACTGAAGGACCAACCTCCTAGAAGTTGGTAGACCTTGCACAGAGTGCTGCTGCCCAGAGTCAAGAAGTGTTATCTCCGCTGATCGTCGCCCTTACTACCTTACATGCGCAGATAGAGACCGCACCACCACAGTGACTCGGGACGAGTCACAAGATTGTGTTGGGGGACTGTTGGAACAAGGTCTCCTACGAGCTGCGAAACTGGTCCGATTTTGGATATTTTTTATTATATTTAGTCTAGCATAGGGGTTTTGGGGTGGGTCAAAGCCCTGAAAGCATTGTAATGGGAAAAAGGGTAAACCTGGGGTCTGAAAACCACGGGTTGTAGACCATAGGAAAGTTTAAGCTATATTGTTATAAGTAGAGGAACATTTTGAATTATAAGGCAGAGAAATGAGAAGATATTGATGTGAATTGTGGTTTAGGAAATCTTTTTGGGTGTTTGGGGAAGTACTCTTGCTGGCTGTGTGCGAGAAGATCCAGACTCCTGCTGTGTGCGGACCCTGCTACTGTGTGCACAGGCTGGGAAGGGTATTGTAAGAGGGAATTGATGAATTGAGGAATAATAAAGGATTTTGAGAACTGAATCTATGTGTATTGTTTATGAAAATCGTTGGTAGTTGTTGTGTTATGCGTATTCTGAATTTAGCTGCGAAAGTTTTGTGTAAGTGTTTTACTGCATCTAGATCTGTGTTGTTCTGTTTTATGCAATATTGAGCTACTATCTTGGAAGTATATGATTGTTGAGCACCATAGCATAATTGAACGTGCGCACATGGATGCGAAAAGAGACCTATCAGCCCTGCTTGGGAAGATCTGGACATCTTGAGGCAGGGCGCAGCTCTGCTTGCATTACCTATCCTTTCTCAGGGTGCAGAAACCTAGTTCCAGCACCCACCCATACTACTTCGGGTGAGACTTTGACTTGCGCAAGTAGGTCACTGCCGAAAGGGCCAGTAGTATAGGGGTTTATTGGCAAACCTTGAACTTCGAACCCGGGTCAGGACCCCTCGAGCCACTAGATTCCCTTGTTGGTTTTTTATTTTGAGTCTCACATTCATGCTTGGAATATGGCAGGAGGGTGATTGGATGAAGAGAGATTTGGCTCAACCAATCTATGGTCGGGTGGAACGTCGAAGTCCCATCTCCAGTTGTTTTTTTACGCAAATTAATGAGAAGCTAATTCCTTTGGTATTTTGTATGCAAATGTACTAGTTATTATGGGGATTTCATTGATGTTATTTCCATGGTATTTCTGTTGCTATTATGTTGGTTATAAGTTCGTATTTTATCAGTGATGATGTATGGCTCCATCTATGTTTTTGCATGTAAATGAATATACAATGTATCTATGGTAAAATAGATTGTATTGCAACTTATGGTGTAAAGGAGCAATGCTTCTTAGCAATTCTTAGATAAGTATTAGACCCCCATGTTTAATTTTGTTGTTTACACCCGTAGATGCAATTTTTGTGACATGTTTGACGAAATTCCTAGCATGGTGGGGTTAGGTCGAATAAGTTCCTAATGATGTGATTGATTCCATGTATTTTTTAAAATTCTATTTATCCTCTCCTAATTTTTCAGGAAGTTCTGGGTAATGACCTGAGCTCACGGGCTAAAATGTGGCACAAATTTCGGATCTACAAGCACAAAATTGATTGTTTGGGGCCCTAGATGCAACCTTGTGAAGGATAGCCCACGACTAAGGGTATATATTCGCTCCCTTTCCCTTATATACCCGTGGATAAGGCTCAAAAGGGTCAAATTTCAGTCCCCCTTCAATTTTCATGGGTTTGGGAGTGTCTTTTATCTCCTGGAGGTGTTGTTGATGTTGTGTAAGGTGTGTTTGTCATGTTTATGTAAATTCCACTTCCTTAAGGTCATCTAGTAGGTTGAGTCTTATATTAGTAACCTCTTGTCACAAGTTTACCCCGGTTTTCTGGTTACCTTGGTAGATGTGGGAATAGGGTGTTACAAAGTGGTATCAGAGCATGGTTCAAGTCTCAGACCAATGAGTGGTGTGGGAATAATGTGTTTATGTTGGTTTCATGTGTGTGTAGTATTCTTGTGGTCTATATGTGCTTGTTGCATTCGTGTTATTTTGGCCATGGTGGTGTCACCATGGAAGGGTTGATGGTGTTGTTGTCAACATGTTTTCATGAGTATATGACTAGTTATGTGTTGTTGCTTATATATTGTTCGTGCATGCTTTCTTACATGTTGTTATATGTTGTACATGCATCACGTGTTTATGCTAGGTCACATATTGATCATGATTTTGTGTTTTCCATGTATTCTTTCTTATGTGATGCTATATTTTTGACATTCATTGGTCATTCATGATTGGTTATACATGTCAAGTGGGTGCAGATGGTCAAGTTTTCATTGGTTGATTGAGGTTGTTGTCCATGAGGTCATTATATGAAATTAGGTCATCATGATGATATTGGTATGTTATGATGCTAACGTGTTAGCTAAGATAGAGTAGGAGATGCAGACCATCAAAGTGAAGTTGCAACATTGGAATTTGAGGCAAGAGAAGATCATCATACAAGTTTGTATGCTTCGCATGCAGATATGTGATTCATGGTTGGCATAAGCATTAGGGTTACTTATATGTTTTTCATTCTATAAGGTTATGTAGTCATATGCATTAAGGTTATGTGTATTCATTTCATTCTATTGATGCTATGGTTACATACATTATAGATGATAGTTGATTATTGTGGTTATATGTACATGTGTCAGATAGTCATGAATCATAGAAACCTGTGGTGGTATGCATTGCTATCATTTTTTATGTTAGTTGTGCTATATGTTGTTGATGAGTATGATATAGGTTAACTTGTTGTTTTTGTATGATAGTTAGCTTGATGATTATTTTACATGGTTAACTCGTTGTTGTTATATGTTGTTGATGATTAGGCTTATTGCGTTAAGATCTTGATGTTATATGTAGCATGCTAATTTAAATTGGCCTAGGAAAATGGTTGGGGTTATGAAATTAAAGTATGAGTCAACATATTTGTGCTATTGTGTTGTACTAATCTAGAATGTCTATTCAAATGTGATTGTATGCATGAATGATAATTATGAGTTTATGATGTGAACTTGTTAGCTAGTTATTGTTATCGATATCATGACTTTATTTATGATTGAGTTGATATGTTGTGAAGTTATGTCATGCTAATCTAGATTGATTGTGCAGACAATATAGCCTCCCCTGAGATATAGTAAGGTATGATTTTGCTCATGTCATATACTTAGTGTTGGAATGCTTGATTATATCGTCTATTTGGTATTTGAGTGATTTTATGTTTATTACGTCATCTAGTTGATTTATTTCACACGGTATGTTCACAAGCTATTCGAATGTTTGATTAATTGCATGATATGAGTATATGTGTCTGTAAGATTGCATGAAGGAATAATCTTGTTTTAAGGTGGATGTGATAACACATGTGTGTTGAGATAGCTGATATGTACTTGAGTCCAAGTAGGTGATAGTTTTAGAATTATGTATTATGACCGATGAATGTGAGCTGATTTTTTATTATTACATGGTTTTTAGTCTTGGTAAATGTTGATTTAAAATTGATAGATATGTTGTCTTGATCTTTGGTACATACAACTTACATGTGTGTTTAGTTACAGGTCAGAATGCTTGGCACAACAAGGTAAGATAACTGGTATATTGTTATATTTATGTATGTGTTTATGGCACTATGATGGAAGGGATTGCATGGAAAGAGATTTCCATGAAATATTGAAGAAGGCCCAGGCTAAGTTTTCCTTTGGAATTTTTGGGAACCACGGGGATTGAGTCATGGTGTCTGTTTTTAGTCTTGTACTTTTGGTTTTTTTTATTTGTGAGCTTGATTTTCGGTCTTTTTTATTTCTGGTGCATAGCTATTCCACTTTGTTGCAATGTCATGTTGCTCTTGGTTTTCATGGTTTTCTTCTTGTTATTTCTTGTTCTTATCCTTGTATTTTATGTTTTGAGCATCTTGGGAATTTTTTGGGAAAGAGGAATTTAATGAAGCTCAGGAAGAGATTAATGAAATCTAATAGGTAATGTAAGGCCTGAATGGAGCTCAGTGCATTAGTAAGCACAACGGAAGGTAATAATATGTCAACCAAATGGATTGGTTGAGTCCATTGTGGTAAATTTACAGTGGTAGGATAGTCATGATAAAGGTAAAGTGAATGGATCTGATATGTTAGATGCCTCACCTATGTTGGGAATAGTTGTTCTCAATGTTGTGCATATTGTGCATGAAAAAGGGAAATTATATTAACCTAGACGTTATGCTATCTGTTAATTGTTATGTGATCATGATTATGCTAGTGTTTAAATATGTATACATGTATGCATGTATGTATGTATGTGTCTGAAAGGGTTGTCATGGATCATGGTTTTTAATGCTAATGTTTTATGTATATATGTGTGTATGTATGTCATTGTTTGACAGGATGATGGTTGTTTTGTGCTAATGATTATATATATATATATATATATATATATATATATGTCACTATATGATACAGTTTTCAAGGATCATTCTTGTGGAGGAATGATTTCATATGCAGGTGAATGGCATGAAGAGGTTCCTAGTCTTATAAGGAATTAGGTGGGAAAGAGTAAATTTGACATATCTATAGGGTCAGTATCATGTAGAAATGAATTGATATTATATGCTTGTACTATTACTATGCTTATGTTATGGACAAGTAATGTTGATGGGTACATCAACAAAGTGAAATTAGTGTGATCTGCAGCATGCTAAGATAAGTATGGAGAAGCAGGGTTGCTTTGTGGGGTCAATGTGCCGTCTATGGATGTGTTGTACTACTCTTGTGTATATGTTGTGCATGTTGTATATTCAATGATTGTACCTATGGTGATGTGTACATGTAACATAGATATTATTTTGTGCATATGATGTTGTATGTATGTTTCATATATGGTCTTCTGTGTATATTGCATACGCAGTGCTAGGTATATATGGTTCTATGTACGTGTTGGATATGTGGTGATGTGTACATATTGTATTGTGTGCATGTTGGATATGCGATGTTGTGTGCATTTTGTGTTGTGTGTGTGTTGGATATGCGGTGTTGTGTACGTATGGTGCTATATACATATGGTCTTGTGTGTGTGATGTACATATGGTGTTGTGTGCATGATTGTACATGTGGTGTTGTACGCATGTGGGGTTGTGTAAATGTTGTACAAGTGGTGTTGTGTGTAGGTGGTGTCATGTACATGTCTTGCATGTAGCGCTGTGTACATGTGGTGTTGATTACATGTCGTGCATGTGGTGTTGTGTACACATTGTACAGGTGATGCAGTGTACATTTGGCATTGTGCACGCGTTGTGTAGATGGTGCCATGTACATTTGATGTTGTGCACACATTGTGTAGGTTGTGTTGTGTACATGTTGTGAAAATGGTACTGGTATAACATGTGGTATTGTGTGCATGACATACATGTTGTGTTGTGGGCACACGGTACTATGTATGTGCATGGTGTAGTTGTGGTATTGTGACATGTGTATTTGTTTTGTTTTACTCAGTGTATGTATAAGTGTAGTGTCATATTGTACACTAGGTGTAGGTGTATGTGTTGTATGCTGGTGTAGGCATATGTATTGTGTTTTATTGTACACCGGATGCATGTGTATGTATTGTGTCACATTGTACACTGGGTGTAGGTGTATGTGTAGTGTTGTACACCGGTTGTATGTATAGTTATTTTGTTTTGTTGTACGTTGGGTGTGGGTGTATGTATTGTGTGGTTGTGTATGACTTGTGTGGATGTATGTGTTGTGCTTTACACTCTATGTATGTGTACGTGATTGAAGAGAAGTAAAGTCATTGGGTTCTTGTCGGGTGTGGCAACTGATTAGTTGTGTGTAGAGAAAGAACAAAGGAATAAGTAAGGACCAATGAAAGATAAGTATCGGTATTTTATTTCAGTTTATTATGCATGTGATATGTGATTCTGAGTTATGATATTGGTTACATGTGACTTACGATTATGATTTATGATGATTTCATGTGATTCATGATTTTAAATTATGATGGTTTTGTTTTAAGCTAACAAGATGTGATATGTTTATACATGATTATTTGATCAGACAACTAGTTTGGCTTGTTGTGACAAGAAGTGGATAGCATTGAAATGTACCTGTTGACAAGATACCAATGAGGTATGATGTGAATTTAGTTCAATTTATTTTTAATCTAATGGAAGTTATGTGCTTGGTAAATGAAGCACGGAAATGCCCGTTTGGGTGGTTGAAACTTATTGCAACCATTAGCAGCAACAAAAAAATGAATTGAAACATGCAACAGTATGTTGGTAAAGCACTTCAGGAGCATGGCCATTTTGGGACACTAGTACCCAATAGTTTCCATTGATTTTCATCATAATGCTATGATCAGTATGATGGTTTCGAGGAAGGTGTATGCCTTGGTTGTTTTATCTTCCAATGCGAGGAAGCCTTGCCAAGGGATGGATCGCCCAAGATAGGGGATGTTGAGAAACTTGGAAGGTGAGTGATTTCACAGAAGGAGATTACCAAATTTCCCAAGGGACTATGTAGCAGAGAAGAGAAGGTAGGGGATAGATTTTATTTTGTCATTAGTATTTCCAAAGGGAATCAGATGCACATTGGGAGTGTTCCCTGGAACAATGAGCCAGTAACTGTTCAATGAGGGTACAGTAGCGCAAGATTGTAGCGCTAAACATTGGATGCAGACTTGGACTTTGGTAGTGGATTTTGGACTGTTGGCTTGAGGGGGCCTAGAGCTAGGTTTAGAGATGGTTGGTGTTGGTGTCTAGATGTGAACAATATTCAAACCCTTTTTCCACATAAATTATGAACCCGAGGGCGTTAGTTGTTTCAATACTAACGCACACAGTATATGCAAGAGCAATCACACAACCAACTATTATATCACAGGCTTAAGTTAATGAACAACCAAACTACTGTAACAACAATTAATATAGATTGCAGAATTAAAAAGGCATTCACAACAATTGCATATTTATACTGAACAACAGTTATAAAACCAAACTAACACATGAAATAAACATAAAGAAAGATAACACAACACTTGATCAGAAGAGTGGGCCCAACTCTCTGATCAAGGTTGTGTCAAACTCACAATGTTATAGTTAAAACAACAGAGTATTGTGCATTCAATTAATTAGAAATAATTTTGTTACAAAATCTGTATATGTTTGCTTAACCCCGATTCACAGCCCACAAGCCCTCTTTATACTCCTGTTCAGGAAATCGCAGATTTCCTTTAACAACTACATATCTACAATTACACAATTTGTTACAACAACAACCTATTTGCCAAAAGGAAACCATGAAAAAGTCTGAAATATCTCTGAGGTGAAACAGAGCCTGTTGTGTTGTAACAAAAAGTAAGGATAGCGTTGGAAATTAGGAGCTACTTCATGACTCACAGCTGTAATCTTCCTACTTTTGCTAAATCTGTGAAAATATCAGAGTTAATGTTCACAAAGGTAAAACCTCCATGAATTATCACTTCATTAATCAAATATTACATGTAACATAAAATAAAGGTGTTTACCTCATGTTTTTAAGAACAATAATGATACAAAGAGATAGAAAGGTGGGAAAAAATGGGAGAGAAAAGTATACAAATCTGGTACCCAACATCTCCCCCCAACTGGTCCATCTGCATGTCCTCATGCAACTCATCGTCTCCTCAGATTTGAGTTGGACTGACTATGACTGGCATGAAGCTGTGTGAGATCATATTATTCGGCCATTTCTGTCCCAGGGGGTTTATAACCCTCCATCAGAACAACATCCTTCCACTAGTCTGGGTCATTGTTGTATGTAGGAGTATATTGCTCAGCTAGAAACCAAATAAGGGGAAACTGAAACCTCAGCCCCATCCATATGACCCCACAAATCTGAATGCATGCCACAAAACATGGCATCTTCTCTAGAGCCTGTGCAAAGTTAGGTGCCCCAAATGGTTCTCGTCCTCTGACAGCTGAAGATGACAACATCCACCTCCTCTGACGACTATCCAGTGCTTCATTACGAAACATTGTAATCTATCTGACACAAAGGTTAGCACACCATTTCTGGGTTTTCAACATGTGCTCTCTATGCCCCTCAATCTGTAGAAAGTTAAAATTATTGTTATAAATATTTGATGACTGGCCATGCTCCTTCCTCATCATTAGCGGCCTTGTGACTTGGTTTTCCTCAAACATATCATAGGCCTTTCTCCATTTAATCTGATTGATGGTGTAGAAGGAAAAAGCTCTTAAATGAATATCCCCCATGAATGGAATGGGGTTAAAATCCTAATCATGCCTCAAGAAGTAACCGTGCATGTAGAGCTCGCACATTAAGTGTTGTCTTATGATATCATGAATTTTCAAGATATGAAGAAATTGAATAGGGTCCTCAATCTCATGCCAAATTTCCTTATATATACTCTCAAGACAAAAGAAAAGAAATTGTTCATGAAGGAATAAGGCATAGCTATGTGCAGGAGGTCTGCAGGCCATTACATGTTGTACCAGGGAGAACATCTTCTTATCTGATTGCAGCAGTTGCACTTGTTCTTCCAATTCTTCTATTATGGCCTTTTGTTTAGCTTGCCTCAGCAGTGCCTTATCTAACTGGTCTATGTATCCTGTAACGATCCCGATAGCCTGTTTTCAAACCTGCATTGTCTCTTTCTTATGGTCATTCGTAGCAGATTGCCACCTCTAGACCTCAGCGGCCAAGAAAGATTCCCAGCCTTCAAACAACTATTCAATCAGGCCAGTCTGTGTAGTTGTGGAGGAGACCTCAATTTTTGGCTTTACTACCCTCCATTTGTAGACTTTTACCTTATTTTTCAACCGGGAAACTTGCCTCTTCAACTCCCGAACCTCCCTCTTCAATCTCATAGTTTCATTGAACTATAACTAATACCTTTTCTTGAGAGGTAATATTATTTCCTCACACTATTCAATCCATTCCTGTTTGACAATAAATTCATTTTCTGGGCCTATAACAGACTCAAGAGGCGATGGAATGCTGTCGATATTATCAGCTAGTTCTTCTGTTAGGTATTTCTTGTTGGGTTCCCTATCTTCAAGGACATCCTCCTCTATATTTCCCTCAGGGAATCCTGCCATTTGGTCAGAATTTCCATAGACCATCCTATGTTCCAATGTTTTCACAGGAGTTCTGTCTCCCTTGTGGGCCTCTAGGTGTTCCATTCGGGATTTAGCAATCACTAGGCCGATATTGTCCATGTCTTTTTCTAGGTTGACAAACTTAAGCACAGGTGGGACAGCCACTTCCTCCATTAATCTTTGGGACGAGTGAAATCCCCTTGCCCCTCTAGGCATCATAGACTGGAACGAAGAATGGGGAGTAGCTTCATCATCCTCATTTCTAGCTTGGGCCAGAGTTTCATGCATTGCTACCTCAGTCGGGGTTAATGCTGGTTCTCGTGGAACGACATCGATTATGAAGCATGTTTCCCTTCTATCCTCCTGCCATTTGTAAATCATTTCCTCTTCGACGGTCGATACTGGTTCTTGTGGGACGGTATCGACCCCGTGGGTTATTCATCCTATATCTTCATGTTCTTCATGGATTACTTCCTCTTCTGAGGTCGATACTGGTCTTTGAGTGACAATATCGACTTCACAATCTGACTCCTCCCTATTTCCCTGTTATAGCTGAATCAAGGGTGGTTCTTGTGTAACACCCCCACTTGTTTCAATATCCATATTTTCTTGGGCAGGTGATGTTTTTTCTTGCAAAATAGCATCACTTTCCATCCTTCTATCTGGTATTCCATTTTCCCGTTCTTCATTAACAAAAGTTGACGGTTGTATGATTGTCTCAACTCCATGCACTATATCCATAATTCCTTCATCTGTGGTTTCTTCACGCAAGGCTGGTTCTTGTGTGGTAGCCTCGATTGTGTCACCAACTGTATCCTCTATTCCCATTTCTTCAGGTTCTTCCTGATCAATCTCCATTTCTACTTCTTTGGGTTCCTCCTAATCAACCTCCATTTCCATTTCTTCGGGTTCTTCTTGATCAATTTTCTCTGAATGTTCTTCATCTACCAAACCAGTCGGAGAGGTTGGTTCCTCTTCTATAGCAGCAATAAGGACTGTTATCTCTTCTTCTAAGGATCCACAAAGTTCCACCCAAGAGACTCGAAATCTGGCTATTGCATGTATGACCAGTAAATGCACCAATCCATGATTGGAGAGCACTGCCGGCATCTAGCGTGAACGCCGAGTGGACTGTGCCATGTGCTGCAACTGTTTTAATAAGAAGAAGGGCATATTTAAGGAATGCACTTGAGCTTGTGGAAACCGAAGGTGAGTTAGAATTTTAAAATGATATTTAAATAGAGTTGTAGCCCGACCCTTGCAAGTTATGTATTTCATTACAAAACCTGCGAATTCATTCCATGGATACGGTATAGACTTGCGCTCATATCATATGTCCAATTGGATGATGCTTTCTCCTACCTGCAAGAATAATTTGGGAAACTCTGGGAGAGGAAATCTCCGAGCAAACCATTGTTGCCCTTATTGTCCCAGCCCACTAACTTCTACAATTATCTCTTCTGTGACATGAATTTCCAATCCTTTGACCCACGAGAAATTCTCATCCAAATTAAGCACAAAATCCATTTTAATTCCCCTGTCAAACCCCTGCAATCTATCGAAGTAGGTATCTCATCCTGCATTGACAAAGATTCTCCATACCTCTAGATTACTGTGGACTGAAACTGTATTTTCAGGTTCATGCCACACAGCCAGTCCGTCCATACTATGGGGACTGTAACAGCACTCTGGAATCGCAAACCATTGGGAAAAATGGTGGATACCAAATTTGGAAAAAAAACATGGTGAAAATGAAGGGTGGTAACGGTAAATATGGATGGTAATTCTCGGAAACCAAGGAAAATCATGAAACAGTATGGTAAGTGAAAATTAATAGAATAGTAATTATTTCATATAAAGTGGAAAGGACGTGTTATGGAACCCAATATGTATTTAATGATTATACGGAATATTGATAAGGATCGTAGGGTGTACCACACATGTAATTATAATAATGACTTTATGAGATCATTATTACACCGTCGTTAAATTATGACGACACCCCCGCCCCCTAACTTAACAATTGTCGTCTGTGGCATGTAATGTATTCACATGGGATATTTAATTAAATCAGCAAAAGTCAAGTGGAGGCGTACCTGGCGGCCTACTTGGACGAAGTGATGGTTGGTAGGATGACAGCGCAATAATAATGCAGGTGGAGTAGCAGCAGTACGAGTAGCAACGTTTGGAGTAGCAGCAGTGCAAGTAGAAGCATCCGGAGTAATAGCATCTGGAGTAACAACAACGCGAGTAGCAGCATACAGAGTAAGAACATCTGGAGTAACAACATTGCAAGTAGTAGCATCCGAAGTAATAGCATATGGAGTAACAACAGTATGAGTACCAACATCTGGAGTAGCAATAGTGCGAGTAGCAACATCCAGAGTAACAGCATCTAGAGTAATAGCAGTGCGAGTAGCAGCATCTGGACTAACAACAGTGCGAGTAGCAGCTTCCGGAGTAACAATAGTACGAGTAGTAGCATCCAGAGTAACATCTGGAGTAATAGCAGTGCGAGTAGCAGCATCCAGAGTAACAGCATCTGGAGTAACGGGAGTATGAGTAACAACATCCGAAGTAACAACATCTAGCTAGCAACAACCAAGGAGTAACAACATCGAGTAGCAGCAACCGAGTAATAGCATCATGAGTAGCAACAACTGAGCAACAACATCATGAGTATCAGCAACCGAGTAACAGCATCATGAGTAGCAGCAACTGAGTAACAACATCATGAGTAGCAGCAACTGAGTAACATCATCATGAGTAGCAGCACCCGAGTAACAGCATCATGAGTAGCAGCAACCGAGTAACAACATCATGAGTAGTAGCAACCGATACTTAGAAGAAATTTTTGATCTTTAAAACATTACTCCTTAGTATTAACACCTGCAAAAAGACAAAAAAATAAATAGTGACAGTGTTTATTCATTATTTTTATTTTTTATTTTTACAACAAGGATGCAGAGGAAGATTTCTCTGCGTCGATAACCTTCAAACCATATTTCTCAGAGAGCTGTTTGATGAAAGCATCCTTAGAGTCTGGGCAGTGGTATAATCTCAGGCGATGTCCATTTTCTATGAATGCAGCACGTGCATCATCAATTGTGACTAGCCTGACTATTCCATTATCAAATACAGTGTCCACCTCATAAGGTCCCATCCAGCAAGTGAAAATCTTTCCCTCAAAATCCTTAAAGCAGGAGTCATAAAGTAATGCCCAGTCTCTCCTCTGAAACACCTTGTTCTTGATAAACTTTTCGTGCCATTTCATTCTCTGCTGCTGAATTGCAGTAGTTCTCTGGACAACCATTGAACAAATTTCATCTAGTTCATTGAGCTGGGCCAATCGATGTTTCTATGCATTTGACAGATCCAAACCAAGTTCAAGATTTGTTATGAGCATACTGATTTCAAATTCTATTGGAAACAACGAGGATTTCCCATAAACCAATTCAAATGGTGAAAACCCAGTTTTGTTCCTCCATGTTGTTCTGTACACCCAGAGAGCTTCAGGAAGCTTCTGGGTCCAATCCTGACGATGGTATGCCACAGTTTTTGTCAAGATATTTTCCAATGTCTTGTTTGTTCTTTCTACTTGTCCATTCGCCTGGGGATGGTATGGAGATGTCACCCTATTTTTGACCCCATATTTCTGCATAAGCTTTGCTATCATGTGTGATGTAAATTGTGCTCCTCCATCTAAAACAATCTCTCTTGGGGTTCTGTAACGAGAAAAAATTTCTTCAAATAGAAAATCCAAGAGAACCTGCTCTATTGCTTTGACAATAGCTTTGGATTCTACCCACATAGTCACGTAATCTGTGCAAACCAAAATGTGGACCTTTTGCTGGGAGGGTGGGTTAAAGGGCCCAATGAAGTTAATAGCCCCCTAAAAAATTTCAAGGACTACCTATGCCTACAATGGCATTTCATCAGATCGACCGGGTTGCCCCATACGTTGGCAACTATCACACCTCCTGACATAGTTCTGTGCATCCTGAAAGATAGAAGGCCAGTAATATCCCATTTGTAGCACCTTATGGCCTATTATTTTGTATGCAAAATGCACTTCACAAGTTCCATCATGGGCAGCCTTCAATACTTCATAAATATCATCCTTAGATACACAGCGCCGAATCTGCTTATCAACTCCTGTATGAAAAAGGTACCCTCCCATCCAAGAATATCGGGAACTGTGATGAATAATTTTTCGTTGTTACTTGTATGACAAATGATAAGGCACTTTCCCTTTAGTAAGATAGTTAGCAATATCTGCATACCACAGAGGTTTAGTAGAAACTACAAAAATATTCTCATCAGGAAAACTATCTTCTATAGGTGTGCATTCATCATTGTTATCCATTCTAGATAGGAAATCAGCAACTACATTATCTTTTCCTGGTTTGTCTGTTATTGTAATATCAAATTCTCGAAGCAATAGCAACCACCTTTTAATACAACCAGGAGTGATAGGTTTATTCATAAAATACCTGATTGATGCATGATCAGTATGTACAAAAGTAGGATACTCGATGATGTAGTGCTAGAACTTGTTGATAGCATAAATTACAACCAGGAATTCTTTCTCCGTCACCATGTAATTCAGTTCAGCAGGAATTAAATTCTTGCTGACATAATAAATTGCATAAAGTGTTTTGTCTACCTGCTATCCTAAAACAGCTCCTACTGTTGTCGGAGAAGCATCAACATGTTTGTGAAATGGTAATTCCCAATCAAGTCCTTGAAGGATTGGAGCATTGCAAATCAGTCCCTTAATTTTCGTGAAAGCTACTTCACAGTCTTCAGTCCACAAGAATTCTGCATCTTTTGTTAGCAATTGAAAAAGTGGATGTGTTATTTTAGCAAAATTTTCTATAAAGCATCTATAATAACCAGCACAACCAATAAAGCTACGTACCAGTGTGGGTGTATTTGGTACTGGGAAGTGTAATATTACCTCTACCTTGGCTGGATCAACTCGAATTCCAACAGTTGAGAGAAAATGTCCCAATACTATTCCTTCTTCCCTCATCATATGGCATTTGATTGTACTTAGAGATACATGGGTCTGCTTACATCTTTTGAGTACTTTCTCCAGATTTTCCAATACTTCTTCAAATGAGGTTCCATATGGAGTAAAATCATCCATATAGATTTCAATGTTTTCATCGACCAAATCAGAAAAGATTCCCAGAATTTCTCTCTGGAAGTTAGCAGGAGCATTACACATGCCTAATGGGAGGACCCTGTATGCAAAGGTCCCCCATGGGAATGTGAAGGTTGTTTTATCCTGGTCTTTTGGGGCTATTTGGATCTAGTTATATCCACTGAATCTGTCTAGGAAGGAAAATAACTTCTTCCCAACCAAGGTGTCTAGGACTTGGTCAATGAATGGAAAAGGAAAATGGTCTTTTTGGGTTGCCTTGTTTAACTCCCTGTAATCTACACAGATCTGCCACTTACCATTCTTTTTAGGAAAAATGACTAGTAGGGATACCCATTGGCTATCTGAAATGGGGTAAATGAAGCCTACATCCAATAATTTTTGTAATTCTTCTTTAACAATGTTCTTTAAAGCAAGATTCATTCTCCGTTGGGGTTGTCTCACAGGGCGACAGTCTTCCTTAATATAAATATGATGAGTACATAAGTTAGCAGGGATTCCCTTCATGTCAGTATAATACCAAGAAAAATCTTCCTGATGATCTTTAAGGACTTTTAAAAACTGTTTTTTCTGGGATTCAGACAGGTTGGGATTGATATTAAGAGTTTTACCTGGTTCAATTTCAATTGGAATACTACCATGGGATAAAGTTACAGGAATATCTTCAATTTCATCCTCTTGTTCAATATTTTCTTGCATCTCACAACTCATAGAAGATTCTAAAATCTAGCGAATAGAACTAGAAATAGAACCGGGATCGTTAATAAAAGTTTTAATAGTATCATCCTCAGTTTCTGTCTTAAATTGCAGGTCCTGCCCAATAATGAGAATTGGTCTAACTTCTTCGTTTTTAGGTTCAAGCTCTTCTATTGGTAGAGGTTTCTGACTGGTTTATAGTTTTTCAGATGGGCTAGGTTCTGCAGGAGGGTAGAGAGTAAGATTCTTTGTAATCTTCCCATTTGATATGATCATATGCCCAGATCGGCACCCTATGTAAGCATCTGCATTTGCGAGCCAAGGTCTTCCCAAAATCAATGGGTGACCACCAACTGAGGGTCTTGTCTGTAATACAAGGATTTCCACAAGGTAATGCCATGAATCCATCGAAATAGTCACATATTCTAGTGTCCCTACTAGTTTAATTGTAGACCTATCTGCTAGTTCCAAGATAGTAGGGGTTTGCTTAACATTCCCGAGACCTAATGTGTTCATTGTTTCAGAGGTAATAATATTAATGAAAGCACCCAAATCCACCAGTACATTTGGGATTTCAACCCCATTAATTTGTACTATTATAATTGGGTTTCCCGGGTCTCCATATTTCATAGGCATAGTCTTTCCTAGCATAATGTCGGACAATCTACCCATCGCATGAATAATTAACAGATCCCTTGGATTCTTCTCAGGTTTTTTACAACAGTAATATTTGAGAGTTTTTGCATATATAGGTACATCCCTCATAGCCTGTAGCAGGGGTATTTTGACAAAGAGATTTTGAAATTCCCCTAGGAAATCAAACTCTTCTTGAGGGTTTGGTTTATTCAAGGTCATTCTCGTAGGATATGGTGGAGAAGTTGAATGACCTTGATTAAGAATAGATTGGGGAGGTGTCTGATTTGTTATTTTTTGGTCTGGTTTATCCCCAACTATCTTCTTTTCTGTTTCTGTAATTTCACTGTCTATCTATTCTATAATATAGGTGAAATGGGAGCATTTAATACCCGCCCAGACCGTAAGTTTATTTCATTAAGTCTTGCGGTAGAAATTCTATAAGATGGAAGGTTAAGAGTATATGTTTGTTGAACCCCTTTATTTTTAGGATTTAGATTGGGCTAGATAGGAAGCTGGGGTCAAAGGGCTGGATTACTATAAGGTACATTACAGGGCAACTGAAGTTGTTTTTGAGGCATAGATTAGGGAAATTACACAATAGGAGAGGGTCCACGCCAATTCTGGTTCCACGAAGGATTCGAACTGGTCTGGGGAACCCATTGTTTCCAAGGGGGGTATTGATATTGAGACAACGTAGATGAGAAAGGTGCAGACTAGAGACCCATATTAAAATTATTAAAATACTAGGATGGGTCCCGAAACATACCTAGATTCATAGTTGGTGGTCGAGGTTGCCATGGATTTTTCGGCCCCATAAAGTACAGTTGGTCTACAACATTTTCTTCATTTGCCCCTTGAAAAATTGCCTTCAGTCTAGGCAAGGAAGGACATGAGATGGTTGCATGAGTCTATTCACAGATTGCACAAGCTTCCACTGTGTTTAATGGGCATTCTTTCAAAGGATGCTTCTTTCTGCACTGTGGGTAGAATATAGCCATAGACTTCTCCAATTCTATCTGTTTCTGTTTTGCTTGTAGAGCATCCATCTGGGCAAATAATGTGCTCAGGATATCAATCCTTAGGTTATTCAATAGGTTTCCAATTTCTACCTTTGTAACCCCTCCACGAGAAGTCTTTAATGGCCAAATTCCTTGTCCACTCCTTGCAGCCCCCCTGTGAACACTGAATGCAATAGTCACAGATTTTGTTGAAGTCTTCTTTTGAAATGTCCCCCTTTCCTGCTATGTTTAGAAGTTGCAGGGAATATCCCCTAAGTGCCCAGAGAAGAATGATATTCAGAATATCCTTATCCAGGTCACTATGGCCTGATCTCTGCAATATATATTTGAATCGTTCCACACAGTCTTCCATGTTCTCATCCTCTTTCTGTACAAACTTAAAGATTTCCTCCTTAATGTCACGGGATTTACGGTAATCTTGGTATTTTTCCAAAAATGCTTATTTCATCCCATCCCATGAGGAAATAGTTCTCTCTCCTAAACCCATGAACCACTGCACGACTGTTCCTTTTAAGGTAGCAGGAAATATTTTTAGTTTTTGAGCATCGGAGATATAATTAGACCCTCGATAGACAATGTCAAATTCGAAGAGGAATGTATCAGGGTCTTCCGAAGAAAGCCCATGAAAATTAGGTAGAGTTGTTAAAGGAATGGGCTTCATTGGTGCATCACCTATATTTTTTCCAATTTGAAAATCAATAGAAGAACTTACAGGTGCCATAAATATTCTTCAATACTCACCTGGGATTTCAACCGGTTCTGTGGGTGGTACTTGGGGTGATTCAACTGTAGAAGGTTTCGTCGCACTTCGCTGGTCCCTTAGTGATGTAAAATCCTTCAGGAACTCTCTTTCCAAATCGAAATTGCTTAATTCAACTGTAGAGGGCTTCACAGCACTCCCTTGGCCTCATGGTGACGCAAACCCTTTCGGAAGTTCTTCTTCCCAATTAGAATTACTCAGTTCTTTTGACCCTCTACTTGCTCTTTCTTCCCCTTCTGTTGACAGCAGAGATGTCTCCTCCACTAATACCTTATTTATTGCTTCTTCCATCTTCGAAAGAACTTCCTCTGGTACCGTGGATGGCACTGGTTGTTCAACTAACTTCCCTTCGGACTTTGTCTTAACCCTGACCTTGATAGTAGCGCAAAACGATGCTTCGGATTTATCCCTTTCGATGATCTCCTGGATATAGGTCTTCCTTCCCAGGTCCTTTCCTTTCTTTGGGGGTCTTCCCCTGCCCCTCTTATTCAAATCCTTGTTCATACAATTAGTGAGGATAATTCATCAAAATAGCAAAAGCGCTCAGGACCTAGAGCAAGAAAGATAGCTTCCTCCGCGGGACGGGAGAGTGGGTTCAAAACAGAAAAATCAAATAAACTAAAAAATAAAATCAAAGTTCAGGACTTGAAGTAGGGTAATCAAATACCCTCCCCAGGATAAGAAGTTGGCCCTTTTTAGAAAAATAATCAAAAGCAGAAAATCTGAAAACTATGCCCAGGACTTAGAGCATGGTAAAAAATACCTTCCCTAAGATAAGAGATCAATCTTAATGAAAAAGAAAAAAAAGGAAAAAAAACACACTACGCTCGGTACTTGGTTCAGGGTAATGGATGCCCTCCCCAAGACGAGAGATCAATTCTGAGGAAAACAATAAAAGAAGAAAAATGCAGAACACTACGCTTAGGATTTGAAGTAGGACAATAAATTCCCTCCCCGAGATGATAGATCGAACCTTAGATCAATTGCAGATAATGTTCTTGCACCTTGTTAGCCTTCCCCTGAAATGGTGCCAAAATGTTGGTGTCCAGATGTGAACAATATTCAAACCCTTTTTCCACATAAATTATCAACCCAAGGGCATTAGTTATTTCAAGACTAACACACACAGTATATGCAAGAGAAATCACACAACCGACTATTAGATCACAGGCTTAAATCAATGAACATACAAACTACTATAACAACAATTAAAATAGATTACAGAATTAAAAAGGCATTCACAACAATTGCAGATTTATACTGAACAATAGTTATAAGACCAAAATAACACATGAAATCAATAGAAATAAAGATAACACAGCACCTGATCAGAAGAGTGGGCCCAAATCTCTGATCAGGGCTGCGGAAAACTCGCAATGTTACAGGTAAAACAACAGAGTGTTTTGCATTCAATTAGTTGGAAATAATTGTGTTACAAAATCTGTATATGCTTGCTTAACCCCGATTCACAGCCCGCAGACCATATTTATACCCCTGTTCAGGAAATCACAGATTTTCTTTAACAACTACATATCTTCAATTATACAATTCGTTACAACAACAATCTAGTTGCCAAAAGAAAACCATGAAAAAGCCTAAAATATCTCTAAGGTGAAATGGAATATGTTGCGCTATAGTGTTGGAAATATGATGTAATGTGTTGTCCTTGATGGAAACCTACTTGATAAGTTGCCTATGATAAGAAACCTCTGTGTTAAAGATGTAAGAATGATGTAGCTACATATTAGTTCAGATGTGACAGAGAACAAAATTCCAGTAAGTGCCAGAGAAATGATAAATATAATATGTCTCAATGTATACACTACTTTTGTGAAGGCAACCCACGTATACATTCAGGGTTAGCATATACGCAGTTTTTATGAAGAGAAGTTGCATATACACGTGGAAACGAATGCTCCAAGTCACGTATGCCTTTTGCGCTCTAAAATTATAATACCAAGAGGCCTTACCATGGTATTAGCCCACAATATTGAGCGTTGTATTTTCCATTTGATTTCATCCAAGAATACCATCAGCAGTTGAGTTGTTTTGACTCATGGTAATTGTAAAAGCTAAATCTATATAAGGAGAAGAAGATCATAGTGCTAGGTGTGCATGTGTAAGGGTTGTTGATGAATAAATTTCTCTAAGGAATATCTACATGGATGAAATCTGTTCCTAATTGATAGCTCTGAATCTATGATGCACCCATGGATATAATGATGGTTCAAGATCTCTAGATATGATGATGATGAATCTCTAGAATGACCTACTGAAGGAATGATGAAGAACTGGTGCAAGCCTACTGAAGAAAATGAATAAATCTGGGTAAGTTTTATAGATCTGGTCTGTTCTGCAAAATTTATTTTTTACATATCTATACGCTAGTTGGTTTCAACAAAAGCGCGTATATACACGGGTTTTCTTCATGAAAATCATGTATGGAAGTTAGGGTTTTTTGAAGAATAAAATACATAGAAGTATACACGGGTTGATGTGTAATAAAGCGCGTATGTACGCGGCTTCAGTGAAGCAAAGTAGTGTATGCTATTTGAATAAATAACTATTCAAGGTTGAGTTTGTATCTTCATATCTATTCTGAAGTCTTGGTTATTTCTGAAGTTCTAGTCACAGTGTTTTCACTGTTCTAATTGAAGTGTTGGGAAAAGTTTATGATTGTTGATAAAGGGTTGTGTTGAAGCTGTTTGATCTAGTATGAAAATTGATGAAACTTGGTCTGCAATGGGTCTAAGGGTTGAAGCCTTCAATATGGAAGTAGAAGCTTCCTGCCAGTAGAAGCTGGTGTTATGTTCAGGGGGTTGAAGCTCCCTTCCAGGAGTGGCTGGTAAATGAGATCAGGGGGCTGGAGCTCCCTTCCAGTAGCAGCTAGTAAACGAGTGAAGGTTGTAGCCTTCTGCAGGTAGAGGCCTGCATACTTATATGAGTCTGCATCAGTACAATGTTGTAAACAGTTTTCCATATAATAAATATTGAAGACAGAGACGACAGTAGCAGTGGTTTTCTCCCGAATTGGGTTTCCACCTTAAATATTGGTGGTCATGTGTGTTCCACTTGTGTGATTTTTTATACTACTGTTACTGCACATATTTCATGTTTATCTAACTTAATGCATAACTGGTAATTTTTTTTTAAATTTTGTTTCTGAGATACTTTATAAACTAGAAATTTATATCAGTATACGCGAGATTATTTCAGCATTTCCACGTGTATACGCGAGTTTAGTTCATAAAAGTCGCGTATGCAATTTTGCAAAAAAGAAGAAGTTAAATTCAAGTTATAAGCTCTAAATATTGATTCACCCCCCCCGCTCTCAGTATTTTTCCCAACAATTGGTATCAGAGCAGGTCCTTCTGAAGAAGCTTAGCCGCTAGAAGGAAGATCAACCAAGATGAGCAATCAAGATAAGACAACATCTATCAGGCCTCCACTCTTCAACGGAACTAATTTAATCTTCTGGAAAACATAGAAAAGATCCTATATTCAGTCTCTTGGAGCAGATGTATGGGCTATTATTGAAGGAGGTTATCAATATCCAGCCTTAGTTCCAATAGATGCAACATCAATAAATAACTATGAAAAAAATGCAAAGGAAGTCAATACACTATTGGGGTGTCTAACAGAATCAGAATTTGTCAAGGTCATGCAATTGAATACAGCAAAGGAAACATGGGACAAAATCATTCTAAGCTATGAAGGTGATATAAAGATAAAAAGTGCTAAACTCTAAACTCTCAGAATTCAATATGAAAATCTAAGGATGCATAATGAAGAGAGAATTGCCAGTTTCTTTTTATGTCTAGATGATATTGTAATTCGTATGAGAAATTTGGGTGAAACCATAACTGATACTACTCTGGTTGAAAAAGTTTTAAGATCTCTAACTTCAAAATTTCAGTCAAAAGTGTCTGCTATTGAAGAGAAGTAAGATCTTCAAAGTCTTACTATTGTTCAACTTCATGGCATTCTAACTGCATGTGAAATGAGAAAAGGAGGATCATATGAAGTCAAAGAAGTCGTCTTTAGAGCTTCTACAAAAGGAAAAGAAGTACAAGAAACAGAAGGATCATGGTATGTTTAAAAAGAAGATGAGGTAAATTTTGTAAAGAAGCTCCAACTTGGCACTGGAAGGTTCAGAGGTAAGCTTCCTTTCAAATGTTTAGCTTGTGGAAGAGTTGGTCATTATGCTTCTAAGTGTCCTCATAAAGAAACACTTGAAAAAGGAAAGGAAGTAGCAAGAAGAAATAAGAGTCGGTTTAACACTAGAAAAAGTTATTATACTCATGAAGATAGTGATGGGTTATCAGACAGTGAGGAAGAATCTGATCAAGATCTTAGACTTCTCATGGAATTTGAAAAAGAGTCTAGTGAAGAAAAGGATACCTTTATGGATGCTCTAGAAGACAATGATTTTCTTGAAGAAATCAATCAACTCAAAATACGTTTGGAAGAGAACAAAATATCCATAGAAACTCTAAAAAAACATCTTGAAGAAAAGGAGAGACGGAATGAGAAATTAGAATGTGAAGTAGTATGTCTAAGAAAAGAAATTGAGAAAGTAAAGACTTTGAATCTTAGATTTGCTAAAAGATCTGAAACCTTAGATGAAATTATCAAGGTACAATGTTCTCCTCTTATGAAGACAGGTCTTGGATATGTCGGAGAATCTTCTCAGTCTTTAGTACCAAACTATCTAAAAGCAGCTACAGCCAGCCTACAGCATTCTGCTGCTCAAAAAGGAAACAAAGAAACTTTACAAGTAAAGCATGATCATCTCAATACAAAGAACACTATCGGGAATACCCTTTAGAGAAATATCAACCAACAGGTAATCACAAATAGAAGGTTCCATGATCATAGAAATTTCTTTTTCAATGGATAGTGTTTCTCATGTCATAATTTTGGTCATAAATTTGTTAAATGTGTTGCATACAAAACCATCATGACTAGAGAACAAGAAAGAAAAGAATTGATACTAGAGTAAAGAAGAACACATATAACAAATTTTCTCCTCTTCAAAATGAAATTTAATGTGCTTATTGCAATAACTTTGGTCATGAAGAATCTGAATGCAGGAGAAAATTTTAGCCAAAAGAGCATATACCCTCAACTTCCAAAGTATGGAGAAAGAAGGAATTACAAGTTGAGAACTGTGGCATAGCCTTATTTGCAAAAGGAGAAGAAAATCAATGGTACGTTGATAGTGGATGCTCAAAACACATGACAGGTGACAGAAATAAACTTCTTGCATACAATGCTCTAGAAAGAGAAAATAATGTTACTTTTGGAAATGATACTTCTGCTGTTATTAAGGAAAAAGGTTCTGTTTTTTTAAGGACAAGGTGAAAGCTAACAATGTTATGTATGTGGATGGATTAAAGCATAACCTTTTAAGTGTAAGTCAAATGTGTGATCAAGGAATTGAAGTTTTTTTCAGCTCAAAAGAATGTGTGGTACGTGATCTTGATACAAGAAAAACAATTATAAAAGGAAATAGAACACCAATCAACTTGTATGTATTGAAAAGCTGTAAAGAACAATGTTACTTCAGTAAATCTTCAAAAAATTGGTTATGGCATAGAAGATTGGGGCATTTGAGCTTCTCTCAAATCAACAAATCTAGCAGACTCAAAGTTGTTTGTGATCTTCCCAATATTACTTTGCATGAGAGTACCATATGCAAATCTTGCCAATTCGGTAAGAAAACCAGAGTACAATTTAATGCCAAAGAAGGATCAACAAGTAAGCCTCTTGAACTTATTCATACTGATATATGTGGACCTATGACAAAAAGGTCACCACGTGGATAACAATGCTATATTCTGTTTATTGATGATTTCTCTAGAATGTGTTGGACTGGGTTGCTAAAATACAAAGATGAAGCATTCGAAAAATTTCAGATCTTCAAAGCATTGGTTGAAAATGAATTAGATCTAAAAGTCAAGTGTCTTAGATCTGATCGAGGAGGTGAATATATATCAGATGAATTCTTTGATTTCTGTGAACAACATGGCATAGAAAGACAATTTTTTGTAGCTGGTACCCCACAACAAAATGGAATCGTAGAAAGAATGAATAGAACAGTTCAACAGATGGCTTAGGCTATGCTTGATGATTCAGGAACATCAGACACATTTTGGGGAGAAGCAGCACATACTGCTGTAAATATTCTTAACAAAGCACATGTTCGTGTAAATAGTGATAAAACTCCATATGAGCTCTGGTATGGTAATCTTCCCACTGTAAAGCATTTTAAAGTTTTTGGAAGAAAATGTTTTATCAAGAATAATGATGAAAAACTTGGCAAGTTTGAACCCAGGGCAGATGAAGGAATATTTCTTGGTTACTCTTCTAGAAGTAAAGAATATAAATGCTACAATAAAAGACTTCGAAATATTTTTGAATGCATTTCCGTCGTAATTGATGAATCTCTCTCAACTCCAAAAGGGGAAATACCAACAACAAATGAAGATGATGATGATGTATATCTTCCTGCATCAAATAGAGATAATATAGAAGGTGAACCCAATGAAGCAGCAGAAGGAGATCTATCTGAAAAAGCTCCATCCAGGTATGTTCAAAAGAATAATCCAGAATCTCAAATTTTGGGGGAAAAGGGATTAGGTGTCCAAACAAGAAGAACTCTTGAAGGGTCTATTATCTATCTAGCATTTTTATCCACCATTGAACCACAAAACGTCAATCAAGCTAGCAAATATGAATTTTGGATTCAAGCCATGAATGAAGAACTTGATCAAATTGAAAAGAATCATACCTGGGAACTAGTTCCAAGACCTCATGGTAAAAATGTTATTGGAACAAAATGGATATTCAAAAACAAGTTAAATGAAAATGGAGATGTTATTAGAAACAAGGCTAGACTTGTTTGTAAAGGGTATGCTCAACAAGGAGGTATAGACTTTGAAGAAACATTTTCTCCTGTAGCTAGACTTGAAGTCATCAGAATGTTTCTTGCTTTTTCAAGCTTTCAACAAATCAAAGTTTATCAAATGGATGTTAAATCTGCTTTCCTCAATGGTGATCTAGAAGAAGAAGTTTATATATAACAACCAGAAGGATTCATTTTGGGCAGTGATGAAAATCTTGTTTGTAAACTTAAAAAGGCTTTATATGGTCTTAAACAAGCTCCAAGGGCATGGTATTATCGTCTTGAAAAATATCTTCATCAATAAGGATTTTCAAAGGGTTCTGCTGATAGCAACTTATACACAAAAACTGAAAATGATAAACTATTGATTGTGGTTGTATATGTTGATGATATCATTTTTGGAAGTAATGAAGAGTCCATGAGTCAGAAATTTGCTTCTGTTATGCAACAAGAATTTGAAAAGTATTTACTTGGGGAAGTAACATTTTTTCTTGGCTTACAAGTGCAACAAGCAACCGATGGCATATTTTATCTAAAAAAAAATACCTTAAGAAAATTTTGAAGAAGTATGGGATGGAAGACTACAAACCTGTAAGTACACCAATGATAACTGGGTGTAACCTTAGTTCTCATGATGATTCTCCTGCAGTGAATCAACCAGAATACAGATCCATGATTGGATGTCTACTTTATCTAACCAAGACAACACCAGACATTATGCATGCAGTTGGGATTGTTGGATGATTCCAAGCTAATCCAAAAGAGTCTCACCTTCAGGCTGTCAAAGGAATATTCAAATATCTACAAGGAACTCAAGACTTCAGACTATGGTATCCAAAGAATGTTGATCTTACTCTTCATGCCTACACAAATGCAGATTGGGCTGGAAATGTTGATGATCAGAAGAGCACTAGTGGTGGTGCATTCTATATGGGGCCCCAATTAGTATCTTGGTTCACCAAGAAGAAAAGCTCTATTGCCTTATCTACAACAGAAGCATAATATGTGGCTGTCGCATCATGTTGCACACAACTTCTTTGGATGATGCAGACCTTACAAGACATTCAAATCACATGTTCACCTCCCATATCCATTATGTGTGATAATACAAGTGCCATTAGTATCTCAAAGAATCCTGTTATGCATTCCAAGACCAAGCACATCCCTATCAAGTATCACTTCTTACGTGAACAGGTGCTTGAACAAAAGGTGAAATTGGAGTATGTACCCTCCAAAGAACAAGTTGCTGATATATTTACTAAACCTCTTCCTAGGGAAGCCTTCAAATATCTCAGACAAAAGTGTCTCTGCCGCTCAGAAGATCATATCTTCTTAAATTTGGAATATTAAATTGGATACTCGGATTTCATAAAGGACAATCACGTATATACACGATTTTATATACAGAAAGCTGCATATGGGTTTTTGCTAGCATCATTTTCTGGGTCAGCATTTTCAGAATAGTTGCGGTGCTGTTGGATATCTCTAGTGATGTTCCAGTTCTTACATTTCCATTTCATTCTCTAATATATTGTTGATAAAGATGCCTTGATGATTTTTTGTTGAAAGTGTTTAGGATGCACAAGCTAAGGGGGAGCACTTGTCCTGTGGGAAATGATGCATTGTTGGCATTCTAAGTGATTACTGTGGTCTGATCTCATGATTGAGATTCATTGGTCTTGTTTATAAAAATTCATTTGATGAAAAGGTCATGTTGAGACCTATGCTGTAAAATTGTTATATTCAGGCATGTAAGGACTTGCTCAAATTTGTAAACCCACTTGGTTGGGTAGTTGAGTCAAAATTTGTAAACCCACTTGGTTGGGTAGTTTAGTCAAATATGTAATTCCACTTGGTTGGATCATTAATGTAAGTATGAGTCCTTGGTGATCGGAATGGTCATACTTGGTTGAGTTATAGAGTCATGTACTTCATTGAAAATTTTGTCTAAAGATTCAGCATGAACTCAGGGGGAGCATGGTAAATTTAGTGCACTTCAGATCTACATAGCTCATCTCTCTACAAGGGAAGAGAAACCTTGTTTTGGTTTTGATTCGTCCTTTTCCCTTGATGTCAAAGGGGGAGAGTATCATTGTGTTTGATTAATGGTTATTTTAATGTATCTATCTTTTGTGGTGATCAAACACCATCGTGGTTGCCATCAAGTCCAAAGGGGGAGATTGGTGGCAATATGATGTATGTGTTTTCCTTGATGTAAACCTATTTGATGAGTTGCCTATGATAAGCAACCTATGTGTTAAAGATGTAAGAATGATGTAGCTACAGATTAGTTCAGATGTGATAGAGAACATAATTCCAGTAAGTGCCATAGAAATGATAAATATAATATGTCTAAATGTACATGCTACCTTTGTGAAGGCAACCAGCGTATGGATGCAATGTATATGCTACTTTTGTGAAGGAAACCCGCGTATACATTCAGGGTTAGCATATACGTAGTTTTTATGAAGAGAAGTTGCATATACACGCGGAAACGAATGCTCCAAGTCCTGTATGCCTTTTGTGCTCTAAAATTATAATACCAAGAGGCACTACCATGGTATTAGCCCACAATATTGAGCGTTGTATTGTCTATTTGATTCTGTCCAAGAATACCATCAGAAATTGAGTGGTTTTGACTCATGGTATTGGTAAAAGCTAAATATATATAAGGAGAAGAAGATCATAGTGCTAGGTGTGCATGTGTAAGGGTTGTTGATGAATAAATTTCTCTGAGGAATATCTGCATGGATGAACTCTGTTCTTAATTGATAGATCTGAATCTATGATGCACCCATGGATATAATGAAGGTTCAAGATCTCTAGATCTGATGATGATGAATCTCTAGAATGACCTACTGAAGGAATGATGAAGAACTGGTGCAAGTCTGCTGAAGAAAATGAATAAATCTAGGTAAGTTTTATAGATCTGGTCTGTTCTGCAAAATTTATTTTTTACATATCTATACACTAGTTGGTTTCAACAAAAGTGTGTATATACACGGGCTCGATTCATAAAAAGTGCGTATGGCAGTTTGGGTTTTCTGAAGAATAAAATACACAGAAGTATACGCGGGTTGATGTGCAGGAAAGCACATATGTACGCGGCTTTAGTGAAGCAAAGTAGCATATGATATTTGAATCAATGACTGTTCAGGGTTGAGTTTGTATCTACATATCTATTCTGAAGTATGGGTTATTTCTAAAGTTCTAGTCACAGTGTTTTCACTGTTCTAATTGAAGTGTTGGGAAAAGTTTATGATTGTTGATAAAGGGTCGTGTTGAAGCTGTTTGATCCAGTATGAAAATTGATGAAACGTGGTATGCAGTGGGTCTAAGGGTTGAAGCCTTCAGTATGGAAGTAGAAGATTCCTGCCAGTAGAAGTTGGTGTTATGTTCAGGGGGTTAAAACTCCCTTCAAGGAGTGGCTGGTAAACGAGATCAGGGGGTTGGAGCTCCCTTCCAGTAGCAGCTGGTAAACGAGTGAAGGTTGCAGCCTTCTACAGGTAGAAGCTTGCATACTGATATGAGTCTGCAGCAGTACAATGTTGTAAATAATTTTCCATATAATATATATTGAAGACAGAGACGACAATAATGGTGGTTTTCTCCCGAACTGGGTTTCCACCTTAAATAATGGTGTTCATGTGTGTTCCACTTGTGTGATGTTTTATACTACTGTTACTGCACATATTTCCTATTTATCTAACCTGATGCATAACTGGTAAATCTGTTTTGAAGTCTATTTCTGAGATACTTTATAAACTAGAAATTTATATCAGTATACGCGAGTTTCTTTCAGCATATCCACGTGTATATGCGAGTTCAATTCATAAAAGTTGTGTATGAAATTCTGCAAAGAAAAAGTTAAATTCAAGTTATAAGCTCTAAATACTGGTTCACCCCCCCCCCCCCCTCTCAGTATTTTTCCCAACATGTTGCAGCAAGTAAGGATGGCGCTAGAAATTAGGAGCTGCTCCATGACTCATAGCTGTAATCTTCCTGCTTTTGCCAAATCTGTGAAAATATCAAAGTTAATGTTCGCAAAGGTAAAACCTCCATGACTTATCACTTCATTAATCAAATACTCCATGTAAGATAAAAGAAAGGGGTTTACCTCGTGTGTTTAAGAACAATAATGATACAAAGAGATAGAAAGGTGGGCGAAAATGGGAGAGAAAAGTATACAAATCTGGTACCCAACAGTTGGGTGAACTAACAAAACCCTCTATTACCGACCCTTTTGGCAATGATCTGCTACGTAGACTGAAGTCTCACCAGAGGAAATATTAGAGGATGCTAGAACTAGGTTTTTGCATCCAGAGGGTCTATGGATTGTATCTTTAGGTCTAATATTCTCTTAAGACTTATCCAGAGCTTTGAAGAACCAGTATGAAAAATATACAAATGATGTTCAAAAAATCTACTTAACTACTTTGCAGACTGCATGTTTCTACTTTAACATGAATTAATCACCATAATAAACCATATTCAAGTATTCTTGATGCAATTATAGATAAAAACCCTGATCTAGTACAAATAATCATAAAACATAGACAATGCAAGCATACAAGTAAAATACACATATATTTCTTCAAATTATTCTTTTATTTACTTAGTTCTTCTCAATACAACATTTCTTTCCCTATGCACATAGCTGTAGGGGTCGGCGTACCCAACTGCAAACTTCCTAAGTTCTCTGTGCACACAGCTGCAGGAGCCTTCTATTTCACTAAAAACAATAGATTATAGACTTAATTCAAATCTAACATGACATCCATATGCATTCTATCATGATCTATCAATATCCCTAAACTCCTTATATAGTTTTTCCTTTTACAATACCATGGTACAAAAACCATGGGCAGAGATTAACATATACAAAATTATCCCATCACTTTACAGAATAAGGGTCTTTGACTCTAAAACATCTACACACAGCGCGCTCCACTCCTCAAAATGTAGATTCTTTACCAAAACCCAGTCACATAAAAATGAGACTCATTGTTTTGGGCCATTACAACTCTTTGGCTAGATAGATACTAAGTTCCACACGAGGCAACGAATTCTGGAAAGTGATAGGTCTATGGAAAACAAAACCGAGGTAATAAGGATTCCCAAAAATAAAATCCATCACTGGCATCTTCCTAATTTTGAAAAGCCCAATTATAAATTTCGTATAGATCTAATTCATTATTGGCCTCTGCAATATTAAAGTGAGTATCTACTAATGGGAGTTCATATAGGTTAATTATAGGAGGTAGCAGGGGATTATCTGTAACCATTTTCGCTTTTCCCTTATGAGAAATCATTAGGAAAACAAGTTTTTGAGACAACTAATAAGAATTTAACCCATTGTTGGACGATTGAAAGTTGAAGATGACAATTGGAGGTAGTTATCTAGTGAAATTTCTCTTATAGAAGTGTTCTCTTAATTGTAGCGATATACTGAATGTAAATGGTTGGTTTGAATAGATGAAAATGTTTTATTATGGAGCGGATAATGGTTTTAATAGTCTAACTGTTATTGGCGTGTGTGATTTTAATGCAAAGAAACGTTGGAGGGAAGAATGACAATGTTCATCTAGCAGTTTGGCGGGAGGGATAGTAGCAGTTAAGTATGGCGATATGCTAGCAAGAGGGATAAAATGGCAAAGAATCTAGTGGCGAGAAGGTAGGATAAGAATAGTGTTTTGCGGGGGGTGGGGGGTATGGATGGTAAAAAAATTTCGTGAGGGGGATACTACAATTCACACAGGATTACCATGCATCCAATGACAAGATCAAGAAAACCTATTTGCAGACCCCCCTCCCCCCCCCCACCGTTAACTATCAACACTGCGAGGGGTCCTTCAATTGATCATGGGTCATTGATTTGGGTAGGGCTGATCTCGTCCATTCAAAACATATATGACTTTATCACTACCGGACACAATTTCATGTTAACCTTATTACAAATAAAATAATCCTTTTTAAAATAAATAGAAAGGATTATACTAATATAATAAAATAAATAAATAAAGCGGCATTTCAATTTGTGCACTAACCATGGGATATATGTTTTTTTTTTCTAGAATCCCTTTTCTTCTATAATATCCCAAATTCGAGACATCCCATGAATCATGCACTAAAAACGAATTTTCAGAAATATATGCAGTAAAATACTAAAATGGACCCTTTGATCCCATAAATTAATCAATTTACAACTAAATCCAAGAATTGAGTTGAAAAAAATCAAACTAGGTGGGTTAAACAGATCTCCCACACCTAGGATTGCCAAAATGTGCCAAAACCCCAAACATTGCAACACATGAATTTCTGCATAAAAGGGACTGCGCAGTCCAAGAGAGGGTTTACACATAAAAATGAAAGAGCAAATAGATCTGCAATTATATTAGCCAATATTCTAAAAAAATGAGATCTAGTCTCCTTAATACAAAATACAAGATAACCCGACAAGGGTTTCTTGTCAAATACTCTGCATACAAAATGTGATATTCATTAATTCACTGAATCACCACTGCAACACTGAAGCACATGAGTGTAGAAGGCTGGAAATATGTATGATCAGATGTATATCCCTCAAGGGCTCCCTCCCATGAAAGTTTGAACCTCTCAATCACAAGGAAACACTGCAACGAAGCCACCAAACCATGCACTGAATATTGCCTCCAGAATAACGCATTCCCTACTGGGATAGCACTGGGAATGTATGGTAAATGTGTGGTCTGATACCATATATCTGAAATCAGCTCTAGATCTCTCCAAACAGATCCCTCAAGTGAAGGAAATATTCCTCCAATGAGAAACTAGCTCAGAAACCGGGATTCCAATCCCTTCCACTGTTGCACCCTACAAAACTGCACAATCTCTGAAAAAACTGTGTTGATGAAGTAGGATGAAGCTTGGCATAAAATCCTGATGTGGAATGATGAATACAAACTCTCCCAAGAGGCTCCTCAAGTAAATAGGTGGGATTCCCGCTTGGGAACACCCGATGCTAAACAACACTGCTACTCTGCCAAAACAGCAAGAGGAAGAAAAAGTCTGAGCAGACATGAATAATAATCTAATGCATGAAGAATAATGCTACCATCCTCTTACTTATATAAATCATGGGTTTTCTTTCTCTTGGCCCCACTCAATTAGGTCATCTCTATCCAAGGATACATCTCCCTCCAAAATTGTGTTATTCCTCCTAGGATTCCTCCTCCTCTAAAATTGTGTTGTTGACTTAGTCAAAGAAGCTTTATTTTATCCCTGTTCACACATGGAGGTGTTTTATTAAGCTATAAATAATGTCCCCTTTCACACCTGGAGTTTTTTTATCCTCCTGAGGTGACTTATGGGCTTTTCTACCCATTTATTCACTGGCTAAAGCTGCTACTAACTCTAATGTTCCATTTAGCTTTGAGGTTAAAATTTTGGAACATTAGAGTCCTCCCCTCCAAAATCTCTATTTGTCCTCAAGAAAATTTATAAGGAGAGAAAAATTCCTCCCCTCTTCCTCATGTGGCCTCCCATCAATAGCCTCCATCACTGCATCAAGAGAATCTACAAATAAACTGTAATCCAATGTTCCCTCCCAAGTGTGCAAAACCAAATGGTCCTCATCAATCAAAGGTGGAAAGTGTGAATGGAAACTTTTTTACTATCTCATGGCCTCCACAAAGTAGGAGTGATGATCATCATGGTGAATGAGTGCCTCCCTCACCCATGCTATCATCCAAATGAAGTGAGTCACCCTCCAACATGGTAACTCATGAAAAGTCTCCTCCACCTTGTGCTCCTGAAATGTAGGTGGGCTAAATAAATGAGCATGATAGGCAAGAGGGCCTATCCCATGCTATCCTCCTCTCCACTAATGATAAGTGTAGAGGATATGCTAATCTCTGGCTACAACATGATTTCCTTCCAATGGCAAGAAGAAGATTGAGTCTTCAAGCACCCTCCCTCCAAAGTCATGAGTCATGTCAACCTAAACCATTCCATACAAGATGAATGGAACATCATCACCACATGGCATCCAAATCAGAAAATGGATGAAGATTATGTGCAAATTTGGATGATACATATGGACTCTCTGGTGGATGCAATGCAGTCCTTTCAACCGCTGATTCAGAGCATCAAGTGGCAAGTTGCTCTTCAAAGAATTTGCAGCTATGCATGTTAGCTCATCTACTATTAAGTAGTAAGCTACAATATATACCAGCTGTGTACAATAAAATAAATACAACACTTGCCCCAATTCATGTAGATATGGGTTATCAATAATACAAGATTTGGCCCTAAAGTGACCATGAAACCCATAAATAATCTTGCTCTCATGTGGAGCAATGCACTGTTTACGTATGGTGAGAAAGTAAAAATACTCAATAGAGTAATCAACAAGCACATAAATGTATTTATTACCATGCATCATGTGTGAGATAAAAGTGAGGTCCATGTATAAGTTTCCCCATGAGGATCCCCTCATAAAAATATGCAAGAAGAAGGAATACATATACTCCTTGGAACACTCCATGTTGGGTGTGGAGCCTGATTATCTTGTTTACTTTGTATCACAACATTGGATCCCTGTACCTTAAAAGGGGCGGCAACGACGCTCGTAATTAATCACTACCGTGGGGGGTCCAGGGGGGGTGGCAGCGCTTTTCGGAGCCCCCCCCTGGCGGGGGTTCAGGGGCAGCACCCCCGAAGCTAAAAACAGATGTAAAATTGCCTTGTAAAAGTATAGTAATTTCTAGTCAATCTGGGCTGTTCATTAGGCAAATGATCTGACGGTAGAAGTTATGTTTAGATTAGGTTTTTTTGCCCTAGAAGGAAACCCCCTTGTATATATGAGGGCATGTATTGTGGCTGTGTATAATGAGTGTATTCTCGGAGCAAGAAACAGAGAGGGAGACTGTGAGAGAGAACAGAGGATATTACAGCAGATCTGCTGTAGGTTTTGTCTCTTCATTTTGTTGGATAATATAAAGGAAGGACTAGCTGTTCGGGGTGGACGTAGCCCAAGCTGGGTGAACCACGTATATCTGTGTCTCTCTAGTTTTAAGTGTTTTGTGTGCTTGTATTTTCCGCATATTTTATGTGTTTCATTGCTCTGTAATATTTAATTTTCTAACACTCCATCAATAAGAACACTCTCCCATGTGTCAGCACTGTAGGCCTTAGAAATAAGGCTCCATGACTCCTCTCTTTGACATTCCATATTCCAAAGTCATCCACCATCATGCTGCTATGTGAGAATATCTCCTTCCTATATGGAAGTCTCTCATGATCCTTCAATGGTGAAGGAGTGTTGAATTCTTAGTTGAACTGAGAGGGGGGGGGTGAATCAGTTCAATACATACATGAGATTTTTAAATTTTCATCAGCTTATTTACAACTTACTTTTGTATTCAACCTAAGTATATGAACAATATTAATATGTTGCAGAAAGTATTAAATTAATGTGACATTAAACTTAATATAAGAGCAGTAAACATTAAGCAGATTTGATAAATCATCTCAGCACACAGGCAACACAAATAGAGACAACAGATATAAGTGGAAACCCATAAAGGAAAAAAACCACATCTTATTATTGTTTTGATGCAAAGGCAAGCTCCAAATCCCTCTCACCACTTTTTTTCTGTAGGCACCAACCTACAGGAGGCTCCAACCTCAATTTTGCAAGCTACAACTTGCAAGGAAGCTCCAACTCCCTTCAATTTTTCTGTAGGCACCAACCTACAGGAGGCTCCAACCTCAGTCAGCTACAACTGACAGCTATCAAGCTTCAACTTGATAGGGAAGCTCCAAATTCCTCAATTTATTGCAAGAAGTGTTTGGTGATTTACCTCAGATATCAGCTCTGTTCTGTAGCATCTCTTTCTGCTCCTCTCTTCCTTATCTTCTCTGCCTCAATCTTCTATACTTTTCATTCTCTATTCTTACTCTCTCTAATCTCCTTTATGCATATCCAGTTGATATTATATATAGAGTTCCTCACATGACTCTTTGTATTTCACAAGGAATTTGGAGTGAACAGTCATGACTCTTTGGCTTTTGTCTTCTCATTCTTTTTCCAACTCATTTTAAAATTATAACAATATGTACAAATTTCAATGTTACAATGGGATTTTTCTTTTTCCTTTGGACACTTGCCTTTGCATCACAAACAATATAAAAAAAAATATTTACATCTTCAATTACACATTTAAATTCCACTCAGTTCCTTTTCAGGACTTGGCTTTACTGGATTTGTCTTTTCTGCTACTACTGAGTGACTGTTCTGTATTTTTGATTCACTTATGCATCTATTCATCTGTTTACTGTACCTGTGTGCACCAGCCACATATGTAACCACTTTTCAAGTTTTATGCTTAAATATATATGAGTCTGGGAAATGTCTGTTCACTCTCAATCTCTGTGCTCGGGTTGCCTGCTTACACATTCTTTGTCCATATAATTTATTTTCAAATCAACCCTCTTCTGTTCTTTTGGATTACTGCACATTTTTCTGAAGATGTCTTTCTCTTTTCCGTCCTTGCAGGCTCTTGTAGTAAACCCAATCCGTGAACTTTATAAAAACCATTATATTAAATACCAGCATATTTATTATATGGATCAGCATATATATACATATATATATTCTCCAGCTGAATGTAAAGACCCATGAATTCACTTTAATGAATGCCCAGCATGCACCTCATTTTCTATAAGTTTAGAATTTAGCACAATATATAAATATATCACCATGTATGCATATTCCCCGAGTCAAGCGTTATAAACATTAATATAAGGTGTAGATTACATATAATCAATAGAATATCATATGTCCGGGCCCAATTGCCACACTTTTCGATGCTATACATTACTCCTCGACTTCTTCCGATTACAATTGATCGCAATCACAATTTCCATTTGAATGTATCAACATTCCAATGCTCTGATTCCGATGATTCACTGTTTACCAGAACTCAAACTTACATGAATCATAGTTTATAAGCCCATTGGGCCCGAGACTTCATCGCAATCGCAATCTTGGCTTGTTCCGATGCGATGAATTACTGTTCACTTTATTTTGCTGATGCGATTAATCATCGTTCTGCCGATGCGATGTATGGGTCCGAAACTCAAACGCACATATGAATTATGACTTATTGAACCATCGGGTCCGTGCTTCAATCACAATTGCAAGTTTTGGTTGGATGTTACAATATGCCTATATTCCGATGCTCCGATGCGATTAGGCTGGAATTCAAATACGTGTTAATCATAGTTTATAAGCCCATCGGGTCCGGGCTTCAATCGCAATCGCAAGTTTTGGTTGGATGTTCCGATACTCAGTTTTTCTCCGATGCGATTGGGAAAGAGTCCCACCTTATGGTAATTTGGTTCTTTAGATCATAAAGCGCTCCACTTATATAAAGTACTGCATATATATATGCTTCTACTTCCACCTTTATTGTAACCTCCAGCTGGGTAATGATTCTCGGAATAAGATTTATATATGTATACATTGCCGCTTGAGTTAAGATTCCCGGAATTATGTTTATGTATCCTCCCGCCTGGGTTACAATTCCCGGAATGAGGTTTATATATATATACTTTGCCGCTTGGTTCATGATTCTCGGAATTTTATATATATATCCTCTGGCTTGGGTAACGGTTCCCGGAAATTATGTTTAGTGTATCTACTAGCTGGGTAGTGATTCTCGGAATAACGACTCTGCCTTTGCTTCTGCCTTTCTGTGATAATAGCTCTACCTCTGCCTCTGCCTTTCTGCGATAATGGCTCTACCTCTGCCTCTGCCTTTGCCTTTCTTCTTCTGCCTCTGCTTTCGCTGTACCTCTGCTCCTCGACCTCAACCTTACTCTTGCCCTTCAGCTGTAAATTTTGCTATCTTTTGCTACGCATTCTTTGCACAGCTCTGCTTTCTCCCCTTCTCTATTTCCATCAATGACAACATTTCCAATAGTCTCCCCCTTTGGAATTGATGGCAATACACTTCCTTTATTTGCCTGTTAGGGTCCTTTCTCCTGTCGCTTACTCTTCCTCCCCCTTTGACATTAATGGCAAGGGGTTTGAATTTTTATTTTTATTTTTCAACATTTCGTGCATTTCCTCTTTCTGAGATCTTCTGACTTTGTACGCTGCTGCTCCAACCTTTGGATTAGATTCACTTTGGGTTCACCACTGACCCTTTAGTCTTTTTATTGATTCTTTTATGCTGGATGTATTCTTGCCATAATCCTTTTGATCTTGAGGACCTGTTTCATGCTTCCCTTCCTGGTCGATCTCCCCTTGGAATGATTGCTTTAGGGTAAACTGCTTGGGTGGTTGGTTTTCGTGGATCCCTCTCAGGGCTTTCCGGTGCCCGAGGCAGATAGTAAGATTAGCTATGTTGTTCACAAAGATGGCACGAGCATGTTCATATTAGCTTGAAATAACTTGAAGGAATACAATAGAGAATTACCTCTTTGACGGTCTTGGAATCTCTTGGAGAACGCTGTGCAGCAAAGTAAGAGTCCTTCTTCGCCGGCTCCAAATCTAAGACCTACAATCAGTCAAAGCACCCGCGTAACTTCTAATATAACAAGTATTCTATCAATTAAATCAACAATAAACATCTAGATTATGCACATCTGAGCCATTCATATCATACTAAGTAAATATTGAAACAACAATAATAACATTAAGCATTGAATGGACAAAACGAACATAGTTCTATTGATTTTGAAAGAAGGAGGATTACAACCATCAGTTGTACCAAGCCCTCCTCAGTCTCCCAATCTCTCTTCTCTACCAAGTGAAGAAGTCCAAGCCAACAAACTCTCAAGGAGCCTCTTTGACTCTTGGCCTTCACAATGTCACACTATTCTCTATTCCACAAGTGTGTAAGAACTTTGAGCAATCCTTCGACCTTCAATTAAGAGCCTTCAACTCCTTCTTATAGGAGAGGGAGAAGGCCATTGTTGCCCTTCTCTTTCCACTAGTTTGGAATGGAAAAGGCTTAGATGTTTCCTTGATCTCCATGCTTTTGCCTCTCTTGGAGTTCAGCCTTCTATGGCAATGACCAATAATGAACTGGTGCTTCTGCAGTTTCCTCTGTGCACTGACTCCTTCGTGAGGGAAAGTCGGAGATTCAAATCTTTCTCCGCGCTCTTTTCCCAATTCAAACTTAAAACACGGGTAACGCGACCTTTTAGTGTAAACAGAGCGTTGCCCTAGCCACTAACGCGGAAAATATATTGCTTGACTGCGTTATAACGCCCTTGTTCTGTTCTATGTATGCGTTACCCTGGCAGAAATAGGTTTAATTTAGGTCTTTGTACTTCTTCCATATTTGTCTTCCCCTCTGAGCTGATGAGGAGGTATTTTGACCTGTAACAGATGCCCCCTAAAGTGTGAGGTCAGAGACGAAGACGATGGCCGAAATACTTTATAATTTGTAGAGAGAGAGAGATTGAAAGACCGAGGAAAACCTGAAACAACAACATATGTCAGAAAATATAGTATTTGCCTAGAGTCGGGCATGTCCCATGCTCAGTAGCTTTAAACAACATGATTTATCTAGAATAGAGATATGAAGAATCTGTCCACCAATAGGCACAATGTGGAAGTGTCTGTCATAACAGGATCAGGCTGAAGAAGCTGTCTCCATAAACAATATCGTAGCTTGGGGAAGGGAACACAACTTTAATGGTGTAGCCTTTGCCCCAAGGTCTTGACCGCCGATTCACTTAAACTGCATATTTCTCAACATGTGAATGAGGGAGTTGTCATCGAACATGTGAGAAATCGTCTGATTACCAGTCAATAATGAAAACTGTTAACAGACGCGAAGGTGGCCACCGATAATGATGATGGTCCCTAAGATGCCTAGTACAATCTAGCGAGTGTGAATAAAAGGAGTTGAAGTCGAACACTCGTAGAATCATTCGACCAAGAGCCAATGATGAAGACCCTTGATCAAACGCAAGACTACCTGCCACTGATGTCTGCAAGTATCTGGGTACTGATGTGTTTCTGGATCAACTTCCTAGATAAGGTGTTGAAGTCGATAGGAAGTGATCTGTTGAGAGGTAGGCACTGAGGCGTCCTACATCAATCAACACGAAACGGAAACCAACTGATTTTGTTTATGATTTGAGATAAGGAAGAGTAAATGGGAACGTCAGACGACAAATAATTTCTGGCATAATGAACAGTTTGGTTGATAACAGGAGCAGTAGATAGCGAGATCTGCTTGAACAATAGAAGGCACTCTAGCAGGGTACTAGGCAGTTGAAGCGTGTTGAACACCAAAGAGTGTGTTAGGATTTTACCGGTGCAGGGACACTGGGAAATGAAGGCTAATACTCATAGATGGTAGGGTTCAGCTAACTGCGAAAGAGTTTTCTGGGAAGTGCCATGTTCAAGAATTTTGCTGCCAAATCGACCTTTTTTTTGAAAATATAACAGAGGTAGTATCCATTTTGTCCAAATTTTTCCCCGTCTGATTAAGTTTAACGAGTCCAGACGAGTAAACTCGGTGAATTTTTCATGTTTAGAGAGTCTGAAAAATGTCAGGAAAGACAACTCCGTGCCACATCTGATTAGATTTAACGAGTCCAGATGAGCAAACTCGGTGAATTTTTCATGTTTAGAGAGTCTGAAAAATGTCATAAAAGACAACTCCATGTCCTGTCTGATTAGGTTTAACGAGTCCAGACGAGAAAACTCGGTGAATTTTTCATGTTTAGGGAGTCTGAAAAATGTCGTAAAAGACGGCTCTATTGGGGTACCTTTGTCATGTCTTGATAACCGGGCACGGAAAAGGGGTAATAGTAAGCCCGAAACAGTTCATTTTCCGTTAGTTAGTCCATCGAATCCGGAAAAGTGAGAAATCTATGTTCAATGGACGTCTACCTCATTTTGTTATGAGTACGAGGAGACGAAGTAAACTCAATATTCTTTGTGAAATTTTAACGAGTCCAACAAAGAAAACTCGGTACCTCCGTGAAATTTTAACGAGTCACGCGGAGAGAACTCGATACACTTTTTCTGTTTAAAGAGCGTTGAAAAAAGAGGAAAAGAATGGCTCCTTGTTCTTTGTCTCAGTAGTTTAACGAGTCTGACAAAGGTGACTCGGGATTTTTTCGGTTTTATGAGCGAGAAAAAGATTCCTAAAAGAATGCTCAGTACTTCTCCATGGTTTTAACGAGTCCGAAGAAGAAAACTCTAGGTTTTTCGGATTAACGAGCAAGAAAAGACCATAAAAAGAACGCTCGATGCCAACTTCGTGTAAGTTTAACGAGTCCAAAGAAGAGAACTCGAGGTTTTTCGGATTAACGAGCAAGAAAAATACCGTAAAAAGAATGCTCGATCAAACATGAGTGTTTCTATTCATAAATCTTGATCCCTTATTAGAATCATCAGTACCAAATCTCAAGAGTTGCGACATGTGTACAGCGAGGAATCACGACTTTGCCCACTGACTTAAGAGAGTCATGCCCCAGAATTTGCTATAAGAAGGTCAGAAGACATTCATTTTCAATGTTTCGAGTGTTGTGAAGAAGCTCTGGAGTGCAAAAGGGGTGAAAACTTCAGCTGGTGATTACGGTCGATCCGGGCAACAGTTTTCTATTCCGCGAGATCTAGGTAAGAGCTAGAACCTCCTGTTATCATTTAATTGCCAATTTTTTAGTTTTTTCTGGTTCAAAATTAGGAAAATTTGAGGCCCTAGAAAAATATTTGTGCCTAACGCGGGGCAGGAGTACAACAACCGCGTTAAACGCATAACCCGTGAGGGAACAGCGCGTTAGAACGCTATATTTTGTACTAATGTCCGCGTTAGGCCCAACATGCTTTCTAAGAATTCAATTTTTTCATTTTTGAAGTGGTTCCGGCAAATTTTAATCGGTTGGAAATGCTTCATTTGCAGGTGTTCGGCTGTTAATCATGAGTATTTGGCGAGAAAGAGAGCATGAGCGGGAAGAACGAGAGATGGTGACGGATGCGGCAAGTTTAATGGCTCTCCGGAGATGCGGATTGCTTAGGTATGCCCGTTTAGAACTGATGAGGGGTCAAGAGGACCTCCTGATGTGGCTGATCCAGCAGTGGGATGAGAGGCATCATGTCTTTCGGATTGGTGGCAACGAGCTCGCCATCGAAAAAGATGATGTTTACTTTTTGACCGGCTTGTCGTGTCGTGGGGCGAGGCCCAATTTGACAGGGTCCAGAGCTGACCCTCGTTCCACTACTGATTTGATCCAAGCGCACTGCATACGTGGCACCCAGGCCGTGAGTAACCGGATACCTATTGCATAGGTGACTTTGAGACCCTTGAGGTCTATTCTATGGATGATTGTTCGCTTGGCAGGTGCCAAGAGTCAGCATGTGGCGACCAAGGCCCAGATGCTCTTAGCCTTGGATTATATGCAGCCTCAGGTTTTCGACTGGTGTGACGGTGTAGTCCGTTGGGTCCGAGCAGAGCTTACTACATGCAAGACCCGTACTCAAAGAGAGTTTGGGTACGGTACACTGATTGTTTCTTTCATACTGGAGCGGATACCACTAATGAGGCCCAGGATCCCCACAACGCCATTGGGTCCACGCGAGCCGAGGCAGGCTCGGTGGGCCACTTTGCTTCCACGGACTAGAGAGGGTCCCGTCCGTCATTGTTTTAATGAGGGATTTTTTGATTGGCTGGACTCTCAGATCATCATGATTGAGGATTATCCCTATGCAGGGATGAACTTCACAGGCGATCCCGAGCTAGTCCTGCCCCCTGGCACCCAGTGGGGGCCCGATGGTAAGAAAAAATGATCAGTTGTTTTCGAAGAAGTTTTTGTTTTTAGCTTTTGAATGTTTGGGTAATTTTTTTGTTGAAAAGGGGTGAAAATTAAGTTTTGAAATGAAACTTTTGCTTGCTTGACACAGATGTGGCACCTGTCCGTCTAGCTGGGGCCCCTCGTCATGCACGGCGAGGATTGCAGCTACCCGCGGCTGGCGCCCCTGTAGAGGAGGCGGAAGCCGGTGACGATGATGATACCCAGATTTTACATGAACTCTCCAGGAACTTGGAGGGTCTGAGTATGGGTTACCGCCGCTTCCTATGCGGGAGGTTCCAGTTCGTCTGCAACGGCATACTGTGGGTGTGCCAAAGAGATACCTGGTTCCTCTGAGGAGGATAGCTAGAGCAGTTGTATGCTATTATGAGCATCAGGCTTAGCTGTTTGGAGTAGATGTATTAGTGTCAGAGCATGGCTTAGTGAGCCAAATTTTGTAAAACACCCCAAGTTTTGGGAGATTTTTCCCTTTTTGATGTTTTCTGTGTATTGGACACGACATATATCTATATATATATATTTTTGGTGATTTTGTGTTTTTTAAATTTTTATGCATTTTTTGATGTGATAAAAAAATATATGTACTCATGAGTAAATCTTTTACAATAAATGTGACAAATGCCAATCTAACACATAATTTGCCAAAGAATCAGCTAATGCATTAAATTTTCTAGGAACGTGCTCAAATGTAATTGTTTGAAATTGACGTTCTAAAAGTCGCACTCGTAAAAAATAACGTAACAACACAGGGTGGCGGACACGGTAATGACTGTTTAACTGCATAATGATGAGTTGGGAATCTAACCTGACCACTAGATCGGAGATGTCACGAGATGCCGCTTTCGTGAGGAGTTGGATCACTGACATGTACTCGGCGACATTGTTGGTGGCGTTACCCAGGAAGATCCCCCCGGAACCAAGGAGGTCCGACTCAGGAGTATAGAGAACCCAAGCAGCTGAAGCAATGTGTCTAGTGTGACGACTAGCACCGTCCGCATACCCAACGTATGATAACGAGTGTGATGACATCTGTGCGAAAGAAAAATATTACATGAGAAAAACACTTTAACCAAACAAATAATCCAAAAGCATCAAAAATAAAAATAGGCAAAACTTTTATACATAAAATTACAAAGCATATGCCTAGTACGAAACTAGGTGAAATACTTCTTCAGATAGAGCCCGTTGCGGGGCTCCTCGAGTGGAATTCCATTACAGTCCTGTAGTTTGTAAGCTCCTTTTGAGAGGGCTTTAGTAACGATGTAAGGACCGAGCCACAATGGTTGGAGTGTTCCTTCCCCCAAGAGGTCGTGTTTTTTATCATAAAGTAGAACAATATCGCCCTCTTGGAAAGAACGAGGCTTGACAGATTGGTCGTATTGAGCTTTAACTCGGCATTGGTGAGCTTCGAGTGCTAGTGTAGCATCTCGACGAGTTTCTTCCAAATGATCGAGCGAGAGCAAGCGCTCTTCTGTGGCGGTGGTACCAGGCAGGAGTTCAACGGCTAGTTTAAGCGATGGGATTTCGCACTCAATCGGAAGTACTGCCTCCAGGCCGAAAGAAAGTTGGAAAGGTGTGAAGCCTGTGGCAGTTTTAACTGACGTTCGGTATGCTCATAACGCGGAATACAACTTCCGATGCCATGTGGTTTTATGGTTTCCGACCAATCTACGAATCATGGTTTTTAGGACGCCATTTACAGCTTCCACTTGACCATTAGCTTGAGGATAATAAGACGAAGATTGATCTTGTCGGAAACCTAGCATGGATGTTAATTCGGTCATCATGTGATTTTGAAAGTGAGATCCATGATCTGTGACAATCGATAGGGGTACGCCGAACCAACAGATAACCTGATTAAACAGGAAGAGAGCGGCGGTTTCGCCATCGGCCTTAAAAGTGGGAAGGGCTTCAGCCCATTTCGTAAAATAATCGACCGCAACCACGATGTAGTTGTGACTGTTTTCCAAAGTGGGATTGCAGGTGACGAAGTCAATTCCCCATTTAGCGAAAGGACTGACGGAGATAACCGGGTGAAGGGGGGCAGGATGTGCGCGCATTTTCTTTGTGAAAATTTGACATGGATGGCATTTTTGGATTGCTGCAATGCAATCTTTAAACAAAGTGGGCCACCAGTAACCAGCGCGCAAGATTTTTTGGGCAGTAGCTATGCCCGAAAGATGACCACCACATGCCCCTGCATGGCAGTCATTCAAAACGCGTTCTGCCTCATCGATAGTGAGACAACGTCGGAGAATAGTATCCACACCACGACGATATAGTGTATCGTTTAGCACGAGGTAGTGCTTTGCTTGGTGGCGGATACGACGACGGTCATTAGACGTGAGAGTTGGGCGGAAGCGTTGAGTTTGTAGGTAGACTAAGATGTCTCCATACCAGGGGTTCGAAGAGTCGACCAAGTAGATAGATTCATCAGGAAATGGATCATGAGCTACCTCTGCCGGGTCGATTCTGGGAAGGTCCAATAGTAATTCGGCGAAGACTAGGGATTTCTTTTCTTTGGCAGCCGTGAATACCAAATCAAATTGTTGGAGGATGACGATCCATTTCGAATATTTCCCTCCAATAATTTGTCTAGACAAGATATGTCGCATGGGATTCTCCAAAGCAATTACCGTAGTCTGTCGCAACAATATATAATGTCGGAGCCGGGTGACGGCGAAAACTACCACCAGAGAGAGTTTCTCCACATGTGAATAACGTAATTCAGGTCCAATGAGACCTTTAGATAAATAGTAAATCACATGTTCGCTGTCGTCATCGTGTACTTGAACCAAAACCATTCCAAGTGAGGATGGTGATGCTGCCAGATAAAGGAGAAAGTCGCGTGAATAATCGGGGGCACTAAGGAGTGGGGCTGAAACAAGTGCATGTTTTAAAGCATCAAATTACCGTTGAGCTTGGTCATCCCACAAGTATAGTGTTCCTTTCTTCAACAAGCGCATGAATCCTTTTGTCATCTCAGCATAGTTAACGATGAAACGGCGCAAAAATTTTGCCTTCCCCTGCAAGCTTTGGAGTTGAAGGATGGATTGTGGTGCCGACAATTCTACAATTGCTTTGACCTTATCGGGATCAACCCTAATCCCATGCTTGGAAACAATGAAACCTAGCAATCGTCCGGACTCGACCATAAATACTCATTTATGAGGATTCAAACGTATATTGTAGAACCTGCACCTAGCAAAGATTTCTCTTAAATGAGCTAGGTGGTCTCGTCGCTTCTTGGAATGAGCCGGGAGGTCATCCAAGTACGCCTGTACAATATGTCGAATGTCATGAAAAGCATAGTCCATAGCCCGCTGAAAAGTTGCTCCAGCATTCTTCAGGCCGAATGGGAGCTTTTTATACGCAAAGATGCCCCAAGGACAGATGAAAGCAGTTTTATGCTGGTCGTCTTTTTTTATGGCAATCTGGTTGTATCCCGAGAATCCATCCATGAAGGAAAAAGATTCGCATCCGGCACAATCGTCGAGAATTTGATCAATGAACGGCGTAGGATAGTTGTCTTTTGGACAAGCGGCGTTCAGATCGCGATAATCGACGCAAACTCGAATAATGCCTTGTTTTTTATCAACGGGAACCGGATTGGAAACCCATTCAGTTAAGGGAACGGGGTAAATGAAGCCAGCGTTTAGAAGTTTTTCTACTTCGACCTTGATAGCGGCTGCTTTGCGCGGGTGGACAGGTCTGAGTTGTTGCCGGATAGGTTTAGCATTGTCATAAGTCTTGATTTCGTGCTCGACAATAGAAGGATCTATGCCGGGCATTTGATCATAAGACCAAGCAAAGACATCGCGGAATTCTTTAAAAAGAGATGTGAAGGCCGCAATTTCCTCAGGATTGCAGTCAGCTCCAATTTGAATATTTTCCACGATACCTGTCTTGACCGAGATATCAATGAGCAGCATCTTGGAAAGATTGCCCATGTTCCCTTCTGAATCGATAGTGTGGACAGTCGTATAAGAGGAGGGAACTATCTCAGGTTGGTCAAAAGACGGGATTTCAGTTTTTATCGCCTCCGAATCAATCGTCGAAGCGCGATGGTGGAACTCTCCCCAAGGTCGTTCTTCTAATGACATGATCTCTCGAATAGCTTTTTCTGTAGGCCAGACTTCATTGAGGGGATCCTTAGAGAGAACCGTGATGGGAGGGAGGGTCGTACCTGTGGTCGAAACCATATCAGTGGAGGGTTCAGATGCGACTTGGATGGCTTGGTAAGCCAACTCAACCGGCGAAAGCGGCATCTGATCTCCATAGGAATCAATATCTGAAGGCGTCGGAATGATCCATGGGTCGATAGAGCCATCCGAAGAGGTGGATATCATTGCAACCGTGTTTGGGATCTGAGGCGGCGGTAGAGGAAAACAACCCAGTAGGGAAGATGCCTTCAGAAGACCGGTACCGATACTGATGTAAGAGTCAAGGACACCTCCTATTAGGGGTACCGAGCTACTTGGTAAAGTGGAATAATCAGGGGTGCAGAAGGATAGCTGATCGACCGTGACTATTTTCCCATCCAATGGAAATAGGATGAGTCGGAAGACCGAAGACACGATGGCGGTCATAGCATAAGACCAACTGCGACCGAGCAACAGATTATAGTCGAGATGACGCTCTACGACTTCAACGTCTACATTTACCGTTTTCCCACTCAAGGTGATGGGAAAGCTAGCGAGGTATCCTTTGGGTAGGAACGTGTGGCGATCGAAAGCTTTAAGGGAATTCGATGGCGGGGTTAGAGTAGGAGAACCTAAATTCAGCCAGCAAGCTTGTGACATAACGCAGGTCGAAGCACCTTCGTCTATGACAGTGTGATGGATGGGTCTCCCTTTCGACACAACCTGCACCTGGAATGTGAGTTGATGCGAGAGGCGAGGCTTAGCCTTTTCCATATCAAAGACTGCTAGCATGGAATCCTGAGGATCTATTCCACCAATGGCCGAAAGCAAGGCTTTCCTTTGTGTTGGACAGGTTTGTAATACTTCAAGTGCAGACATAGCTGACGGTGCCTGCGCCAAATCTTCTACAATATTGTAGTTTTGGGCTGCACGTGCAGAGGTATTATGAGTCGTGCGTCGAAGTGTCCCTTTAGGGGGACGAATTACAGGTTCAATAGTAGGCCTTTCGATATGCAAATCGTTGGGCGGCGGCGGGTTGGAACTAGTTCCAGGTTCCTGAGCATCTATGTTAGGAGTTCCATAAAGCTTGGCACAAGTTTGAAGGTCAATACTCTCGATGCCATAAATGGCAAATGGTCCTTCGCCGGAAGGATACGAACCACTATTGCCCCGTTGATGGGGTTGTGGCGGGTTGTCAACCATATGTTGATGTTGCTGTTGTTGATTGGGGAAAGGATTGTGAAGAACGGTAGGTGTTCTCCCAGAGTCCTTGTTAGCAATAAAATCAGTGCATTCCTGCAACCGAGGACATTTGTAAGTCAAGTGGTCCTCCGCACAGATTTTACAAGGAAATCTCATGGGTTTTTCCTTTCCTTTTTCATTAGCAGCATTTTTCTGATTGGAGTTATTATGATTATTCGACTGCTCTTCCGAAGAAGATATTTTCTTCTTATTCTTCCTATTTTTCCCGTTGGGTTTTTGTGAGGTTTGCACCGAATTTACCTCAGCGGAAGGGAGAGGAGTCGTTTGATGGGGGGCGGTGGCAGCCGAGGATGGCTGGGAGGTTTGCCCCCGAGACTGATTGGTGGCTACACCAGAGATCACGCCAACGAGACCATCGGCATGAGCTCTGGTTTTATTAGTAGCCGGAGGGTTCGGGTTACCAGGGGCATGGGGGAGCAGATCGTAAAGCGTGCCAGATTGTGAATAGATTAAATCCAGGTGCTGGGCACGACGAATACATTGATCCTCTGTCACCGCACTAGAAAGGCCAATGTCTTTAGAGATATGGGGTAAAAGGGACTTGCAAAACCAATTTGCCAAGAGATGGTCCGGAATTGGCGCTTTGACAAGCCTCCTACTACGTCTCCACTCATGAATATGGTCGGAGATATGGGTGGCGGTGTCTTGGCGCAATGATGTTAACAATTCTGTGCCGGTTTCCACTCTAATTGGTAGTTTAAAGTTCTTTAATAACTTCATCGCTAAAGCGCCAAACGTATTGATGGTGGCGCGTGGTAATTCAATGTACCACTTGGCGGCATTGCCTGTAAGGGTGCGGGAGAACAGTCGAAGGCGGACACTATCATCTACCATGGAATTGGATATGGACCACAGATGGAAGGTAGTGATGTGTGCGGCCGGGTCATCTCCATGCTTCCAGTCGAACTTCGGGATATCTGAAAGAATCTTATGCGGTATAGGAGGCCAAAGCGAGTTGTGATTGATGGGGTCGTTTGTTAGCTTATGGATGTCGGGTATGTCCAACGTTGCCAAGAAAGGCAATTGTGGATTTTCCCCCGAGTCTAACCAAGGAAGTATGGGCTGACTACTTGGACCATAGGGTCCCCCCATCCATGTGTTACCAGAAGGGTAAGTGGGACTTTGATAAAAACCGCCCATAGGTGGAGGAGTAGGAACATACGGTTGCTGTCCATAGGGCATAGTGTATCGAGGGGCAAATTGTTGGTTGCCCCCAGCGTAAAAGTGCCCTCCCACTCCAGATGGAGGTTGGGATTGATTAGTCCAAATGGATGCAATAGAGTTTCCCGGAGGCATACTAGTACTTGCATAATTTGGCAACGGTATAGATCCTACACCTATGTTTGAACCACTTAAGGGGATAGTATTTACAATGGGTTGTCCCATTTGTCCTAAGGATTGCATAGGAAGAGAAATATTCCCAGCTACCTGTGTACTGATAACACTGCCCCCTGGTATAATGGCCAAGGGGTTTGAACTCAACAGAGGGTTCCAACCGAAAGGGTTGTTAAAGGGCACCGAAGTAGTCGTGCTCGTGGGAGGAGCTACCGTGGTCCCCAACGTGGTAACGGTAGGAGTAGATGCCGAAGGGTTCGGTAAACTACTGACAGTTGTGTTGACCATAGGGTTGGGGGTAGGCATATGTTGACTACTGGGGTTACCCAGTAATGGCATAGAACTGACCACCGGCGGGGAGGATGATGGCGAACCAGGGATGGTTGCCATTGGTATCGACCCCGTGGATACCGGTGGAGAAATAGATGTTGGTGTTGCCGCAGACATATCTTGGCGCGGTGGAATCTGGATTATCACCGGTCCTAACGGATCAGTGAGCGGAGGATTGTAATTAGGTACAACGCCTTCAGTGAAAGGGTCCTCCGGGAGTTCCAGCTGATAAGGGTCTATGTGATAATCCAGATTAGTCAGAGGAGACTGCTCTTCCGTAGAAGGCCCGGGTTCACCAAGGTTCAATCTTTCCTCTAAAGTGAGAGGAGGTAGACCTTGCTGTCGTCGAGACAGACGGCATGGGTCAGGGGACGCCACGGTGACCGGTTTAATTTTAACAAATTTTATTTAAAATGTGATATATTATGAAGTCTCAAGTGACAGTAACCACACACTTACTAAAAAGAAAAGACTCTCTAAAATCAATCAGCAAGCAGCCAGTATAGGGTGCCCTGTCTGAGTACTACCGTTCACTGGTGATGAAATCCAGTCTTACAATAGCATACAGAGAGGGTTGGTCGAAAGTACAGTTACGGTTACTCTAGAGCTTCGCCCGAACCCCAGACGATAGGTGTAAGCACTCTCGTGAAGACGAGTACCCTCCTAAAGACTGAAGACAAAGTAGGTCCGTCTGTTTCAGGTACCAGGACAGCCCATCCCAGTCACCTTGTGTAAGTCCCTAAAAGTATGGCCACTAAGGATACCTCAAATCACAGACACTATCAGGGGGGTCCACGGTCAAGGACAGTGTGCTATATGGGAAGAATACCTAGATCCCCGATCTAGTTTCGACATCCCCGAGGGGAACCCCAATATATAACACACCCACAGGATGCAGTCGAAGGCGGGCTACCTTCTAGTGCACCCAAGTGTTGTCTCGCGCTGAGCTCCGGTAAAGGAACGGTCCCGATAATGTGAGTGCAACAGGATTTCACTTGTTAATGACTCTATTTTTCAAGTTTTGAGATCTTGGGTAGTTTTCTCACTTTCCTAACCCAAGATCCTAGCCTGAACTACTGTTTGTGTGAGCTCAAAAAGAGTTATTAGATTGATTTTATTATCGCTTTGTTTTTAGTGTACTTTTTTATTAGTCTGGCGGAGGGGAAATGGACGTATGAAGTATAGTGAGACTCTGGACTCAATAAACCATGCAAAACATGCTCTAAATATTAACTTCAATGAACAATGTTTCTACAAGGAGAGGTTTCTTTTTTCAATCATCCATGCACCAACATGTAAATAACACAGCTCAACTTTTAAGATTCAGACTTCTATCTACCTCTTTTAACAGTCTGTGAACCAAACTTTCAGAATAAACTCAGCTAAATGCAGAAAAATAATAAAAAAAATTTTTCTCTTTTAAAAAGTAAATGCTTTGCACACTTAACTAAATAAGAGAAACAAATAATCAATGCCGCCGTACAAGCACAGATTCGGGTTCAGAAAGGTACGTGTAATAAAAACCTACAAAGCCTAAACACAATACCGTAGTGAACAAATAAAACGGTTTTTTGGCCGGGGTAACGTCCGTCCGTGAGAAAGCACAGCCGTTATAACGTACCGTATTTAAGCCTAGACTCGCGTTATAACGCACCTGATGAACCGCATAGGTCACAATCCGTGAAAGCTCTTCAAGCTACGTACAGAACAGGATTGAACTCTGCAAGCGTTTGGTATGTCTACTGGGCATCAAGGAATGGTCGGAAGGATACTAAACAGAGGAGAGAAGAAATGAAGGAAGAAATAGCCCGGAAACTATGGGGAAACTCCCCAGCTGAAGGCTCTTAATTGAGGGTCGAAGGATTGCTCAAAGTTCTTGCATACTTGTGGAATAGAGAATAGTGTGACATTGTGAAGGCCAAGAGTCAAAGAGGCTCCTTGAGAGTTTGTTGGCTTGGACTTCTTCACTTGATAGAGAAGAGAGATTGGGAGACTGAGGAGGGCTTGGTACAACCGATGGTTGTAATCCTCCTTTTTTCAAAATCAATAGAACTATGTTCGTTTTGTCCATTCGATGCTTAATGTTATATTGTTGTTTCAATATTTGTTTAGTATGATATGAATGGCTCAGATGTGTATAATCTAGATGTTTATTGTTGATTTAATTGATAGAATACTTGTTATATCAGAAGTTACGCGGGTGCTTTGACTGATTGCAGGATTCAGATTTGGAGCCGGTGGAGGAAGGACCCTTGCTTTGCTGCGTAGCGCTCTCCAAAGGATTCTAAAGTTGTCAAAGAGGTAATTCTCTGTTGTATTCTTTCAAGTTATTTCAGGCTAATATGAACATGCTCATGCCATCTTTGTGAACATCATAGCTAATCTGACTGTCTGCCTCGGGCACCGGAAAGCCCTGAGAGGGATATACGAAAACCAACCACCCAAGCAGTTTACCCTGGTCTGCGAAACCAAAGATTCTGGGTTCGATCCCCAGTGGAGTCGCCAATTCTGCTTTAGGGTAAACTGCTTGGGTGGTTGGTTTTCGTATATCCCTCTCAGGGCTTTCCGGTGCCGAAGGCAGACAGTCAGATTAGCTATGCTGTTCACAAAGATGGCATGAGCATGTTCATATTAGCTTGAAGTAACTTGAAAGAATACAATAGAGAATTACCTCTTTGACGGTCTTGGAATCTCTTGGAGAACGCCGAGCAGCAAAGTAAGAGTCCTTCCTCGCTGGCTCCAAATCTGAGACCTGCAATCAGTCAAAGCACCCGCGTAACTTCTAATATAACAAGTATTCTATCAATTAAATCAACAATAAACATCTATATTATACACATATGAGCCATTCATATCATACTAAACAAATATTGAAACAACAATATAACATTAAGCATCGAATGGACAAAACGAACATAGTTCTATTGATTTTGAAAGAAGGAGGATTACAACCATCGATTGTACCAAGCCCTCCTCAGTCTCCCAATCTCTCTTCTCTACCAAGTGAAGAAGTACAAGCCAACAAACTCTCAAGGAGCCTCTTTGACTCTTGGCCTTCACAATGTCACACTATTCTCTATTCCACAAGTATGCAAGAACTTTGAGTAATCCTTCGACCTTCAATTAAGAGCCTTCAGCTCCTTCTTATAGGAGAGGGAGAAGGCCATTGTTGCCCTTCTCTTTCCACTAGTTTGGAACGGAAAAGGCTTAGATGTTTCCTTGATCTCCATGCTTTTGCCTCTCTTGGAGTTCAGTCTTCTATGGCAATGACCAATAATGAATTGGTGCTTCTGCAGTTTCCTCTGTGCACTGACTCCTTCGTGAGGGAAAGTCGGAGATTCAAATCTTTCTCCGCGCTCTTATCCCAATTCAAACTTAAAACACGGGTAACGCGACCTTTTAGTGTAAACAGAGCGTTGCCCTAGCCACTAAAGCGGAAAATATATTGCTTGACTGCGTTATAACGCCCTTGTCTTGTTCTATGTATGCGTTACCCTGGCAGAAATAGGTTTAATTTAGGTCTTTGTACTTCTTCCATATTTGTCTTCCCCTCTGAGCTGATGAGGAGGTATTTTGACCTGTAACAATGATATTTTTGTTTCTGTTCTCCCCCTGAAACTGTGATTTTTCTTCATATCAGAGAGTAGCATCAGTAGATACTACCCCTAGTCTGTCTCTCAAATATTCAAATGGTTCTCTAGCAAGCGGTTTGGTAAATATATCTGTTGTCTGTTCTTTTGTTGGTACATACTCCAGTTTTACTATCTTCTGAGCCACTTGTTCTCGGAGAAAATGATACTTGATTGGGATATGTTTAGTTTTTGAGTGAAGCACAGGATTTTTAGATATACTTATAGCACTTGTATTATCACATTTGATTGAGATAGGTTCATCAATGCTTACCTTCATGTCTTGGATGGTTTGCTTCATCCACATGAATTGTGTACAACATGCTGCTACTGCTATATATTCTGCTTCTGCTGTAGACAGAGAGATAGATGTTTGTTTCTTGCTTAACCATGCCACAAAAATTTCTCCTAAATAGAATGCACCTCCACTTGTGCTTTTCCTATCATCCACACAGCTGGCCCAATCTGCATCTGTGTATGCTGTCAAAGTAAAGTTTTTTCCTTTAGGATACCAAAGTCCATACTGTGTTGTTCCTTGTAGATATCTAAATATTATTTTGACTGCCAGAAGGTGGTTTTGTTTAGGTGCTGCTTGATATCTAGCCACCAGGCCTACTGCTAGCATGATGTCTTGTCTTGATGTTGTCAGATAAAACAGACTTCCTATCATGGATCTGTAAATTTTTTGATCTATATCAGCAGATCCATCATCAGCACACAGCTTGCATCCTGTGATCATGGGAGTTGACACAGGTTTGCAGTCCTCCATTTTGAATTTTTTCAACATTTATTTTAAATATTTTTCCTGTGAGATAAATGTGCCTATGTTCTTTTGCTGAATTTTAAGTCCTAAGTAGAAACTGAGTTCTCCAATCATGGACATCTCAAACTCTAATTTCATCTTCTCAACAAACCCTTTTTCTTGATCATCTCTATTGCTTCCAAACATAATGTCATCAACAAGTACTACAATAATCAGGAGTTCATTTTCATGGGCTTTTATGTACATATTGTTGTCTACTCCACCTCTCTTAAAGCCTTGTTTTTGAAAATATTTATCCAGTCTTGAGTACCAAGCACGAGGATCCTGTTTCAATCCATATAGAGCCTTCTTCAGTCTGCACACATAGTCTTCTTTGTCTGTTAAAGAGAAACCTTCTGTTTGTTCCATGTAGACTTCTTCTTCTAGATATCCATTCAGAAATGCAAATTTCACATCCATTTGGTATACCTTGAAGTCTTGGTAGCATGCAAAGGCCAGAAACATTCTGATGGCTTCCATTCTGGCTACAAGAGAAAATGTTTCATCATAATCAAGCCCTTCAATTTGTGAATATCCTTTGCAAACTAATTTGGCTTTATTCCTGATTACCTATCTTTTCTCATTCATTTTATTCTTGAATACCCATTTTGAGCCAATGATATTTTTCTCAATTGGTCTAAGAACTAGTTCCCATGTATTGTTCTTCTCAATTTGGTCCAATTCTTCATTCATTGCCTTCACCCAATACTTGTCCTTGCTGGCTTCTTCAAACTTCTTTGGCTCTATTTGTGATAACATGGCTATGTATACTTCTTCTGTCTGTTCTGTTAGCTGCCTTCTAGTTTGGACCCCTACTTTCTTGTCTCCTATGATCTGATCTTCAGGATGATTCTTCTGAGTGTATCTTGAGGGGGCTTTCGAGCTCAGCTCTGCATCTTCTATTGTCTTGCTTGTTTCATCATCATTTTGGTTTTCTTCTTCATGGTTGTCTGATGGACTGCAACAGTCTGTATCTCCTGTATTGTTTGGAAGTTATTCATCAAATCTCACATCAATACTTTCTACTATTTTTCGAAGAGTCTTGTTGTAGCACCTGTACCCTTTACTTTTGGAAGCATATCCTAGAAAAATCCCTTCATCTGCTCTTACATCAAATTTCCCAAGATTTTCATCATTATTCTTTATATAACATTTGCTTCCAAAAATTCTAAAATGTTTGATTGAAGCTGGCTTTCCATGCCATAGTTCATAGGGAGTCTTGTCACTGCTTGGCCTTAAGTGAGCTTTATTAAGGATATGCATCGCTGTGTGTACTGCTGTACTGCTTCTGCCCAGAAGGTTTGAGGAATATTACTCTCTTGCATCATGGCTCTGGCAATTTGTTGAACATATCTGTTTTGTCTCTCTGCTACTCCATTCTGCTGAGGTGTCCTCGCAATAGTAAATTGTTGTTTTATGCCATATTCATTGCATAGATCTGCAAAGTCATAATCTGTGAATTCACCTCCTCTGTCCGATCTGATGCATTTTAGCTTGCATCCTGTCTGATTTTCTGCTAATGCTTTGAATATTTTGAATTTGTCTAGAGCTTCCGATTTATTCTTGAGAAATGCAACCCATGTCATTTTGGAGAAATCATCTATTATCAGCATGAAGTAGGATTCTCCACTCGGTGTTTTAGCTCTTGAAGGTCCACACAAATCCATGTGCACAAGCTGGAGTGGTCTTATTATTGATAACTCATCTTTGGCCTTAAAGGATGTGCGGGTATGTTTACCCAATTGACAAGATTTGCATATGGTATTAGAAGGCCTTTTTATTTCTGGCATGTCTCTGACCGCTTTCTTCTTGCTCAGTCTGATGATATGATCGAAGCTGAGATGTCCCAATCTCCTATGCCATAACCATGACTCCTCAAGTTTACTAAGATGGCATGCTTCATCTTCCTCTTTCACGATGTAAACATTTCTCTCTGTTCGAACACCTTTGAGCAGAGTCTTACCTGTGGTACTTGATCTGGCTTCATAGTCTTGTGCTCTGAAAAGAACTTCGCAGCCTTTATCACACATTTGATTGACACTTAGAAAATTTGCTTTCAGCCCATCTACAAATAGTACATCTTGGGCCTTACCTCTGCCATTATCTAAGCTGACTGAGCCCTTTCCCTTGATTTTTCCTGATTTATCATTGCCAAAAGTAACATTACCAGTTTTCTTTTCATCAAAAGTTATAAATTTTCTCCTGTCTCCAGTCATATGTTTTGAGCAGCCACTGTCTAGATACCATTGGCTTTTCAGATCTTGAGCAGTTAGAGCCAGGTCACACTTATTCACCTTATTTTTCCACTGGAGGCATCCTTTTGTTTGGTATCTTTTGAGAGATGATGAATCACATCCTTTCAGAGGACATTTGGAAGGCATATGTCCAACTTGATTGCATACACAACATTTGATCATAATTTTTGCAGAATTGTGAGTATGAACAAAATTTCTTTGATTCATAAACCTCCTTGAGGTGTTGAACATCAATCTTTGTCCATACTTTCTACATTCAATAATTTTATGGCCAAATTCCTTACAATAAAAAAAGTAACCATAGAAATTATTTGCATACCTGATGTAAGGTTGTCTTCTCCATTTGTTTGCTTGAGACAGTCTCTTCACTGTTTGCATCTTTTGCTAGTTTGAATCACTCCTCCTTGCATGAAAATATGCAGCAATGTGTCCCAGCTTGTGGCAGACATAATAGGTGGCATTTTTCATAGGAGGGAAGAATCTCCTTTGATGGCTTCCAAATTTGACATACTCAGGGGTATATGAATCTTTTTCTGTTGTTTGAGTATTTCTTTCATTCTTTGTTATTAGAGGATTTTTCTGGGTTCTATCTCCCTCCTTACAAGTTTATTCTTTTGTAGGAATTATTTGAGCTGCTTCATCATCCTTCTTTGCTTTTACAAAAATAATCTCTCTGTTTTCTTTTTCTTTGCTTTTACTTGATTCTCCTTCATAGCCTATTCCAGTTTTTATCATAGGAGATCTTTGAGCAACCAGAATTTCATTCAACTTACTAGAGCTTGTTGTTTGAGAAGAATTTATAACCACTTTCCTTTGAGCATTTTCTAATTTCTTTCTGAGACATACTACTTCTTCTTCCAACTTCTCTTGTTCTTGAGTTTTCTCCTTGATTTGCTTAAGTAACATGTCCTCTATCTTCTTGGCTTCTTCAAGCTCTATCTTTAGCTGCATAAGGACTTCTGAATTCTGTTCTTCTCGTACATACTTGAGGAGAATGTCCTTTTGTTTTCTGCATTTCATCTTGAGTCTATCAATCTCTTCCAGAGCACTTCTTAGCTCCTCCTCAAGGTCGACTTCACCTTCTTCTTCTTCATATTCTAGCAGGAGACCTTCAAGTTCTTCTATGGCCATCAATAAAAATTCAGAGGTTCCTTCTTCACTTGAAGGTTCATCTTAGTCTTCAGATGCACTGCTGTCTTGTTGAGCATAGAAGGATTTTCTGCTGAACTTATTTCCTTTCTGCCAGTTTTTTGATGCATTTTTCTCTGTTTCTTGAGCCTGATTCCTTACTTTCTTGTGAGGACACTTAGCAGCATAGTGTCCCACTCTTCCACAGTTAAAGCATTTGAAAGGAAGTTTACCTTTGTATTTACCTGAGCCTATATCCAATTTCTTGACAAAATTTGCCTGTTCTTCAACCGAGCAAGAGCATATGTCTTCCTCTTATTCTTTCTTCTTTTCTGTTTTAAAGGCTGCCTCCCTCGTACTTGGCTTCTTCTGTGGGAGCCTCATCTCGTATGCTGTTAAATTTCCAAGTAGCTGGTTCATGGTCAAGGTCTCCCAATCAGCTGTTTCTTCTATTGCAGACACCTTAGGGTTAAACCTGGATGGAAGAGATCTTAGAATCTTTTGCACAATTATACTTTATGGCATGGTTTCTCCAAGAGCTTTCATATTGTTAACAATTTCTGCAACTTTTAGGAAGAAACTGTCAATGTCTTCATCATCATTCATTTTTAAGTTCTCAAACTGGGATCTATAGACTTGAAGTTTGGCAGTCTTTACTTTCTTGTCTCCTTCATGGATGTTCTCCAGAGTATCCCACATCTCTTTGGCAGTGTCTTTGTGCATTAATTTGATAAACTCTGCTTCACACAACCCATTCAAGATGGCATTCATGGCTTTTGCGTTAGCTACAAAATCTTGTTTGGATTCTTTCTCTGAGTCAGTTGCCTTTGGGGCATATCCTAATTCCACAGCACCCCAAACTTCTATTCCTAGAGACATTATGTATGTCCTCATCCTGATTTTCCAGAAGGCATAATTTTCACCTGTAAAGAAAGGGGCTTTATTGGTTGAGCATCCTTCTTTACTAGCCATCCTGAGAACCTAGAATCTCCTTTCAATTGTTAAACTGGTACAAAGGAACCCGCTCTGATACCAATTGTTGAATTCTTAGTTGAACTGAGAGGGGGGGGGGTGAATCAGTTCAATACATACATGAGCTTTTTAAAATTTCATCAGCTTATTTACAACTTAATTTTGTATTCAACCTTAGTATATGAACAGTCTTAATATGTTGCAGCAAGTATTAAATTAATGTGACATTAAACTTATTATGAGAGCAGTAAACATTAAGCAGATTTGATAAATCATCTCAGCACACAGGCAACAAAGATAGAGACAGAAGATATAAGTGGAAACCCATAAAGGGAGAAAACCACATCTTATTATTGTTGTGATGCAAAGGCAAGCTCCATCTCCCTCTCACCACTATTTTTCTGCAGGCACCAACCTACAGGAGGCTCCAACCTCAATTCTGCAAGCTACAACTTGCAAGGAAGCTCCAACTCCCTTCAATTTTTCTGCAGGCACCAACCTACAAGAGAATCCAACCTCAGTCAGCTACAATTGACAGCTATCAAGCTTCAACTTGATAGGGAAGCTCCAACTTCCTTAATTTATCACCAGAAGCGTTTTCTGATTTACCTCAGATATCAGCTTTGTTCTGTAGCATCTCTTTCTGCTCCTCTCTTCCTTATCTTCTCTGCCTCAATCTTCTATATTTTTCATTCTCTATTCTTACTCTCTCTAACCTCCTTTATGCATATCCAGTTGATATTATATATAGAGTTCCTCACATGACTGTTTGTATTTCACAAGGAATTTGGAGTGAACAGTCATGACTCTTTGGCTTCTGTCTTCTCATTATTTTTCCAACTCATTTTAAAATTATAACAATATGTACAAATTTCAATGTTACAATGGGATTTTTCTTTTTCCTTTGGACACTTGCCTTTGCATCACAAACAATATAAAAAAAAAATATTTACATCTTCAATTACACATTTAAATTCCACTCAGCTCCTTTTTGGGACTTGGCTTTACTGGATTTGTCTTTTCTGCTGCTACTGAGTGACTGTTCTGTATTTTTGATTCACTTTTGCATCTATTCATCTGTTTACTGTACCTGTGTGCACCAGCCACATATGTAACCACTTTTCAGGTTTTATTCTTAAATATATATGAGTCTAGGAAATTTATATTCACTCTCAATCTCTGTGCTTGGGCTACCTGCTTACACATTCTCTGTCCATATAATTTATTTTCAAATCAACCCTCTTCTGTTCTTTTGGATTACTACACATTTTTCTGAAGGTGTCTTTCTCTTTTTCGTCCTTACAGGCTCTTGTAGTAAACCCAATCCGTGAGCTTTATAAAAACCATTATATTAAATACCAGTGTATTTATTATATGGATTAGCATATATATACATATATATTTTCCAGCCGAATGTAAAGATCCATGAATTCACTTTAACGAATGCCCAGCACACACCTCATTTTCTATAAGTTTCGACTTTAGCACAATATATAAATATATCACCATGTATGCATATTCCCCGAGTCAAGCGTTATAAACATTAATATAAGGTGTCGATTCCATATAATCAATAGAATATCATATGTCCGGGCCCACTTGCCACGCTTTCTGATGCTATACATTACTCCTCGACTTTTTCCGATTGCGATTGATCGCAATCGCAATTTCCATTTGAATGTATCAACATTCCAATGTTCCGATGCTCCAATTCCGATGATTAACTGTTTACCAGAACTCAACCTTACATGAATCATAGTTTATAAGACCATCGGGTCTGGGACTTCATCGCAATCGCAATCTTGGCTTGTTCCAATGTGATGAATTACTGTTCATTCTATTTTGCCGATGCGATTAATCTTCGTTCTTCCAATGCGATGTACGGGTCCGCAACTCAAACGCACATATGAATTATGACTTATTGAACCATCGGGTCTGTGCTTCAATCGCAATCGCAAGTTTTGGTTGGAGGTTCCGATATGCCTGTACTCCGATGCTCCGATGCGATTAGGCCGGAATTCAAATATGTGTTAATCACAGTTTATAAGCCCATCGGGTCCGGGCTTCAATCGCAATCACAAGTTTTGGTTGGATGTTCTGATACTTAGTTTTTCTCCGATGCGATTGGGAAAGGGTCCCGCCTTATGGTACTTTGGTTCTTTCGATCATAAAGCGCTCCACTTATATAAAGAACTGCATATATATATTCTTCTACTTCCACCTTTAGTGTAACCTCCAGCTGTGTAATGATTCTCGGAATAAGATTTATATATGTATACATTGCTGCTTGGGTTAAGATTCCCGGAATTATGTTTATGTATCCTCCCGCCTGGGTTACGATTCCCAGAATGAGGTTTATATATATATACTTTGCCGCTTGGTTCACGATTCTCGAAATTTTATATATATATATATATATATATATATATATCCTCTGGCTTGGGTAACAGTTCTCGGAATTTATGTTTAGTGTATCTACCAGCTGGGGTAGTGATTCTCGGAATAACAGCTCTGCCTATGCTTCTTCCTTTCTGTGATAACAGCTCTGCCTCTGCCTCTGCCTTTCTGCGATAACGGCTCTGCCTCTGCCTTTGCCTTTCTGCTTCTGCCTTCGCTGCTTCTGCCTCTACTTTCGCTGTACCTCTGCTGCTCGACCTCTGCCTCTGCCTTCACTGTAAATTTTACCTGCTATCTTCTGTTGTTGTTCTTTGCCTATCTCAGTCTTTTCTTCCTCTATTTCCATTGCTGACAACATTTCCAACAAAGAGTAGCCTCCTTGCACCATGAATGTGCCTTAATTCTTTCCAGAAATATCATGAAAAGTATGGGAAAATTTCTTCCCAAACTCTCCCATGTGCAACCACATCAACAACAACGTTTGCTGCTTCCTCATCTCTCCCTCATACAAGCCATAAAGTAAGATCATGATGGTCAACTTGTATGATGTCCCAACAAATAGTTCAGCCATGAAGTGCCTTGTCAAGTTCTCCAACAGGGTCCACCCACTAGAAGAGAGTGTGATGTGGCAATCATGGTTTTCCCATGGTTCCTCCTGAAATGTACAACATATAAAGTAGGGAGAATCATGCTCCCAATGGGCATCCTCAATCTCAATCCCACTCTCCAAACAAAGCTCCCCATGAACATAAACATATCAACAATATATGGAAGCAAAGTACAATGAGAAAAAGTTTCCAATTGACAACTGGAGAGTGAATCATAGTTCCACTCATGGAACCAGCATAGTGCATCCTTTTCCTGCATCAAAATAAGAAATAAGGAGTGCTTTTCCAGCCACTTGTTTGCTGCCATAGTCATCTCATAAGATGAAAACATGAAGTTACAAAATGGTGTCAATGGTGCACACCAAGAATCATGTGGCTTCACCCACAAACCATCAAAAAGATAGCCAAAATCAAGGCTACAAGTAGCTGCAAGTACATCATCATACAATATGCAAGAAGAGATAATTATTCTTGTTACATCATGTTGCTCAAATAAGGAAAAGAAGTACAAAAAAAGATATGAAATTATACCTCCTCAATCATGTACTTGAGATCTTGAGCTGAAATGGCTCAACTGGAAATTCTCCCTCACCTCCAAGGAGTAGGGAAGTGGCTGTGACCTCCTCTTCATTACCATATGGGCTATGCATCTCTCCATATGCTGATATATGTCATGCTAGATGCCCTCCCAAGTGAACTCCTCCATCAAATGGAAATATGCCTCAAAGTGCATAGAAGAGAAGTCCTCATGTGTTGCATGTAGCAACTTCTCCTTGAGACTAGAGGATCTAGTCAAGAAGATCCTGCCATAGGAATAGATGACCACATCATCAACCATGTATCTATCATCTCCATCCGGGTCATCAAGAATCATGCATGCACTAAGATCCTTGGAGTACTCTACCAAGAGTTGAGATCTCCAATAAGGATCAATCCTCCTAAGAGACAGTGTTGGTGATCTGGCATGTGAAGCTCTCCTCATGCTGCTGCCTACTACTTTGACATCCCCCATGCCAAAGTATCCCTCCAGACTCTTCACCTCTCCAAAAGATAAGAGTGGTGAATCCAAAGACAAGATGTCTTCCATCAACTCCAGATCAGGTGGCCTCCCAGGTGGAATGCCTCCATACAGTGAGACATCAATGTCAAGGGTAGACTGCTCATATGGTTGGGAAACCTTTCCCTTGATTTCACAGTGAAATACAGTCTGCCTCCTCTTTGCACTAGCTCTCTGAAATAGAGAAGGGTGTGTGCCTCTCATCACATGATGCTACTTTTCCTCCCTACCTCCTCCTTCCAGCTACAATGTTGCACAATCATGTTGCTCATTGATTGTGCTTGGACCTCCATGTATGAGATCCTAGGGAACTTCTTGTAAGGATACAAGAATGCCTCCTATTGGAGCATGTGCTCCTCCTCCCTCTGCATGAGGTACTGGATGTGCTCTAGATGTGACAGCGTTGTTGCCCTCATCTTCATAATTGTGTATGGGAAACATCGCAATAGTTGGATCCTCCTATGAAAAGGAGATCCCCATGCCCTCTTGTTCAAGAATATGAACTGGATGTCTTGCTTCCGGCAATGTGTAATGCAAGATGTCAGCTTCTCCCATGGTTTTCTGAAGTGGAGTTTCCTCCAGCACATGCAAGGGTTTTGTTTTCTTAAGTCTTCCTTGTTCATGTGCCTTAGGAAGCTTTCCACCAAACCTTCCCATCAAAGTTTCTATGAATCTTTCATAAGAGGAAGTGTTTGCATTTTTTAAAGAACAAGATTCAAAAATACACCATGCATGAGCCTTACCTCTGAAATTCAGCGCCGCAACTATGATCGCTTTATCTCCGGAAATATGGTGCAGCTACAAATATGAGTCTAGCTCTTTCACCCAAGCTCCAGCTGAACATGTAGGTGATCCGGAAAAAGTAGATAGGAGAAATCTACTTGCATCCTTCTGCTTTCTCTTCTCCACTTGGATCTTGCAAAACTCTTGGAAATTAGTATTATCTCTAAACCTCTTAGTTTGAGATTCATACTCCTGCAACAAATCACTAAGAGTTCTCCTCTTAGGCATTCTTCCTCCTCCCATCCATCTTAAGATAGCTTTGGGCACTTAGCTACGTTGTGCATCATGGAGTGTAGCTGCATGCTCACACTCACCATGTGCAAATCTAGATTCTGATCTAGATCCAACATCCTTTGGAGATCTCATCTCCAATCTCATTCTCTTCAGCTCTCCTTGAAAGTGTTAGCCCCCCTATGGAATTCTTGACAAGCAAGCTGGGGGCTAGATTATTGTGGAGCCTTCAAGGAATGTCTCTTCCCCTGAAAATCCATCCTCCTTGAAGCCTCTTTGTGCTGTGCCTAATATAAACCCTCTCTGCTGACTCACTCCTCAAAAAGCCTACATTACCCCTTGTCCCCTATCGAATCCACACTTTTCCCTTTTCAATCCCCTTTGTCAAAGGCTCCTTATTTCCTCCATATCTCCTGCCAATCCCCTCGAAATCCCCTTTAATTTTCACTATCCCCCTTTGTTTCCCTAGATTCTCATTTCGCCTCTCTATCGTTAGCCTTGGATGGCCCTAAAATGCATTAAAAATGTGCAAAATTCATATATTTTGTATATCAGGCCTTAGCCCCTTCCCCTCTAGCCCCCCGCCTTTTTCTCTCCATATAACCCTGCGCTGTGACCAAAGCGTTTCCCCTGCGGGGGCTCTTTTCTATCCGTACGTTCAAGCCATGGTGCCCCGCAGTTGACCCCTCAGGATATGGGACGACTCAAATCAACGGTTGTTATTCACTGCAGGGGGGTCGCTCCAAGTTCTCACGTCCGTACACCTTGGCCCCCCGCAGTCCATCTCCACTGTCCATTCTAAAAGCCAGATCTAACGGTCCGCAGTTAATCCACATCGGGTGCGTCCTCGACTGCCGATCCTGACAGATCGGATGGCCAGCATTCAATCCGCTGCCCTCGCGCTTTCCCCTGTCAAACCTCTGATTGAGCCATCGCCGTCCAAATATACAAAGATCCAACGGTGTGGAGCCCATCTGCCCTGTGGTCCCTGCTTCCACTGTTCATAAACCACCTGGTTTATTTCGCACCGCCTTTGGGCAGAGGGCGGTTTTCCCTCGTTGGCCAGCGATTCCACTCAGTGCCCGACACCTGTCCTCCTGTACGATTTCAAAACTGCCGTTCGCGCCCGTTAACTCCATCCCCCGTGCATTATCTTTCGGACACGGATGCCCAGCGAAATCGCTGTAGACCGTCCGATCTGGGACGGGTCATCCAACGGACATCGTCCGCCCAAGATGCACAACAGTTAATACAGTTGCGCACGCGATAGTCCATTTCCTGGCTCGCCGTCCGTCGTCCTTCGCCGTTGATCTCCGCCACGATCGACGGTCTAGATTTGCGCATCCGCCGCTGACTTTTCCACTGTCCCCGGTCCCGCCACGTCATCTCCACGTGAACCCTCCGTACTTCCTCCCATTCCATGGCATATAATTGGTGCGTTTCATGTTTTTTAACGATTTTCGTTCGTTTTCGCTCTGCAGACCGCCACCTCCACCAGAACGGATTTCCATTGTCCCTCTGCATTTTTCTCTGCCATGTCACCGTCTGCACCACCTTTCTCCTCCTCCACATCATCCGCCACCCCATCCATGATTTCATTAACTTATTTGTGTGTCTTGCAAGGTTATTAAGAGCTAATGGCCGCCATGGTGCACGTCTCTGCTACAAGGACAGCAAAATCCAAAGAAGATCAGTCACAGCAGCTAAATTTATGAGCAGGGACCCGGGAAGGTAAAGACTAGACATTCATTAAAAGAAGCAGGGATTAAACTCTGTGGAAAACCCTTCGGCGCCATTAAAGCTCAAATGCACGGGAAAAGACAGAGATGGAGCGACAAAGTGTTTTAATGCAAGAAAAGGGATTAGAGCACGTCAATGAGGATCTTAAGCCTTGAATCAGCGGTTTAAGAGGCAAAGTACCAGGTTGAAGACCCCGAGGATTGATCAAAAGGTCCTGAGCACAAGCAAAAGGTAACATCAGGGTTTATTCATCAGCGGAATGTTTTTCTTCATCAATTACAGGGCGTCCATACAACTTTTATTATGCACAATGTCCCTGAAGGAATTTCCACCCTAACAGCAGTTCAAAACCGCCAGAGCATTTATATGACAGACTTCTTAGTAGTTTATTTCATTTTTGTTCAAAGCACCAGGAGTACCACAGCCGAAATATGTCGAAATCATATTCAGAGAAGATCACTCCTGCATAAAGAGGTGACAAAAATTAAATACTCAGCATTCAAATGAAATGGGCTTTGGCCCTGTATTCATTTTTATGTTTAATGTTACACTTAGTGTTCACCTACCACCTCAGTCGATATTCTGTTCTTCCTCTGCTATAAAACACAGAAGGAAATTGTTGTTGGTTGTTGATGAGATATCAGTGAAACACAAGCATTTTCCTCTTGAGACAAGTTCTCTGTGTAATATTGTAAGATAGGCTGAGATTCGATGTATTCAGACTGAATGTTCAAGCTATGGGCTATGATGTACCTGATTGGTGTTGTTTTTAATATGACAAGCATATTTCTTTGGATCCTGATCTAAAGCAGCTGGTGATGTTTTCTTATCTTTGTGTCTAATTTCATTTCATTCCATTTCTACTGGTTCGCATCAGAAGTTTGGCATAAGATTTACCCTTGATAGGTACCTTATGTTGCTGCTCTCCCAGCCCTTTATGTTTTCTGCTTATATGTGTATCTAAATATTGATTTCAATTGATTTAACCAGTGTAGTGGATGTTATTGCCTGCTCTCTGATGTATGAATTAATGAAATCTATGTTTAGATGTTCTTGTTAGGATTTAGTTGGATGAGTTGAGAACACTGGGGGGTCTAGAACCTTGTCTCTGCCTCTCTAGGATCTTTCCATCCCAATTAGGCCTTTCTAAGATCCCTTGTCCTACCTCTGATTTGGTCCAAGCAGGCCTGGAGTTAAATGACCTCTGGCCTGATCTATAGACATAATTGGATGGTTCTCCTCCCTTCATTTTCAGCCCTTAATGTTCCATTTCACCAATCATCTTGCAAGATCCAAATGCTCTAGATGACTAGCCCATTGAAAGCTTGCACATTGATTAAAAATAAATCCTTTCTTGACTCCATTTCCCAATGGCATTGATGTTCTCTGAATTATCTACCTTTAGCTAGTTTTCCTCTTTTCCCATCCTTGTCTTGTATTGGATCCTTCTTTCCTGATTCCCAACAACCACCAAACAAAAAACCCTGAGCCTATAACTAGCCTAAAATCACAAATTAGAGCTTCAAAGACATACACTTTTACTCATCTAGAGAGATCCCTCTCTGTACCTAGGAGGGCTAGATCCTAAGGTCTGAAAGTGGTTCTATGTTGTCTCATCTTTTGGTCTTGTCAACCTGGCCAAAACATGGGAACCCCAACAGAAAGCTTTGCATAGATTTTGGAAGAAGCTTTGTAAGCTTGTATTCCTTTCTCCCTTCACATACTGAAGCTCTCTGACTTCTGTCCATCTCTCCTTCTCTGAAATGTGTTGGTATAAGATCCACAGGCTGAGCCAAGGTTGCAGCTCTGATACCACTGTAATATCCCAAATTTGGGATAGCTCATGAATCATGCACTAAAAATGAATTTTCAGAAATATATGTAGTAAAATACTGAAATGGACCCTTGGATCCCATAAATTAATCAATTTAAAACTAAATCCAAGAATTTAGCTAAAACAAATCAAACTAGGTGTGTTAAACATATCTCCCACACCTAGGATTGCCAAAATGTGCCAAAACCCCAAACACTGCAACACATGAATTTCTGCATAAAATGGATTACGCATTCGAAGAGAGGGTTTACACATAAAAATGACAGAGACAAATAGATATGCAATTATATTATACAATATGCTCAGAAAATGAGATCTAGTCTCCTTGATACAAAATACAAGATAACCCGGCAATGGTTTCTTGTCAAACACTCTGCATACAAAATGTGATATTCAGTAATTCACTAAATCACCACTGCAACACTGAAGCACATGAGTGTAGAAGGCTGGAAATATGTCTGATCATATGTATATCCCTCAAGGGCTCCCTCCTATGAAAGGTTGAACCTCTCAATCACAAGGAAAGACTACAATGGAGCCACCAAACCATGCACTGAATACTGCCTCCAGAATAACGCATTCCCTAGCTAGGAAAGTGCTGGGAATGTATGGGAAATGCGTGGTATGATACCACAGATCTGAAATCAGCTTTGGAGCTCTCCAAACAGATCCCTCAAGTGAAGGAAATCTTCCTCCAATGAGAAACTAGCTCAGAAACCGGGATTCCAATCCCTTCCACTGTTGCACCCTGCAACACTGCACAATCTCCAGAAAAACTACACTGATGAAGTAGGTTGAAGCTTGGCCTAAAAACCTGATGTGGAATGATGAATACTAACTATCCCAAGAGGCTCCTCAAGGAAAGAGGTGGGACTCCTGCTCGGTAACACCCGGTGCTAAAGAACACTACTACTATGCTAAATAGCAAGAGGAAGCAAAAGTCTGAGTAGACATGAATAATAATCTAAGACATGAAGAATAATGCTGCCATCCTCTTCCTTATATAAATCATGAGTTTTATTTCCCTTGGTCCCACTCAATTAGGTCATCTCTATCTAAGTATACATCTCCCTCCAAAACTGTGTTATTCCTCCTAGGATTCCTCCTCCTCTAAAACTGTATTGTTGACTTAGTCAAAGCAGCTTGATTTTATCCTTGTTCACACATAGAGGTGTTTTATTAAGCTAGAAAGAGTGTCCCCTTTCACACCTAAAGTGTTTTTATCCTCCTTAGGAGACTTATGGGCTTTTTTACCCATTTATTCACCAGCTAAAGCTGCTGCTAACTCTAATGTTCCATTTAGCTTTGAGGCTAAAATTTTGGAACATTACATCTTCTTTCTTTTGATTTTTTTATTCATCATTGCTTTTGATTGTTTTATTTATTTTTCTTATTTTTCTTTTTCCTTTTTTATTTTTCTTTTTGAAATAAAGATAAAATTTCAAGATATAAAGGAGTAAAAACAAGTTACAACTACTTATTTCAACCGCAATCGATATTCTATGACCAAATGACTATATTTGGCACATATAACATCTGGCTAGTAGTGTTGAAAAATAATGTCATATTTACATTTCTTTAATTCTGTAAGGAAATTTCCTATTAACACCATTGAACAAAATAGATATGTACAATTTGAAGGATCATTAAACTCTTGTATCAGTGTGATTTTCAACTTAACACATTTCAATAAACAATAATGCACTTTCTCTATATTATCTTCATGTGAAATGACCATAAATACATCACCTTCTTTATCCATATTAGAAAGACAATTATAATTCTTGTCAATCACAACCACTTCATTGTCCATCTCCTCATTAGTCAACCTTGGAAATGTGGGAAATTGTAGCAATCCCTCATACATCCATGGGTTGAAATATTTGTTATTATGTTTTACACACTCATTGATGGAAACTATATTCTCAATACATGTATGACAAAAGAAACAGTAGTTTCATTTCTAAATGTAGAATATATTTTTCATATTCTCACTTCTAATGGAGTGAAAACCTCTTGTTCCATGGATTTTTTGAAAATTATATGGCATCAGTCTATCAACATTACGCATCGAAATATTCCAAAAGTAAGTTCTTGACAAAAAAAATTCTGTAAATCAAATTTAGTGATCTATAAATATATTTTTTTTATAGAAAAACACATCCACGCACATGTACACACACATTCACATGTACATTATTATAACTAGATACATACATACATAGATATATGCTTACCTATGCACTTCATCCATCCTTGGATTCAATACATGGCTTATATTTTGTTTGCACCAGTTAACAACGTCATTTGAATGTACAAGTTGAGAATCCTCTCAGTTTAATTCATGCTTCCTAAGTGCATGTTTTACACATGACTCAGAACCTTTGTGCTCTCCTTTTCCATGCCCCGTCTCAAAGAAATTACATGTATGGTGAATGTCAGTTTTATTATGAAGGCGAGACAACCATGAGCATGATATTGGTGATTTAAATTAACTAGCACAACCATTTTACCATACCAAATTTTCTTTGAAAGTGATCTGTAATCTCAATAAATCTTTACCCACAATTGCTTTTTTTTTACACCCTTTTTCACTCCATCTCCTTCTTCTTGATCTTCATAATGTAAAATTGGGCATTAAATTAAAATACTTATGATATGATAGGTATAAAATTGTATTTTATTTCATAAAATGATCATGTTATTTATTATTTAGTTTAACATTTACTTCAGCTACCGAATTGCAATGATCTTGTAGCTAACAAATGATTCTGTAGCTAAGTTCATGGTCTGATCAGTTTTGAGGTGCCAGCTGGAGAACGTAACACATTTGTAGGTGGAAATTGATGAACACAATGATCTCTTGCTACTCTCATGAGCCAAATTGATGAAAACAACATCCTAGCAAAGCAATCAAAGGTGAAGTCAACCTCCACAGTCAGCGACTCAGGCAAGTGAGAAACATATTTATGTCTCATGATTTGTTGCAGTGATATAAAATCATGAGAGAATCGTACAATGTTATATTTAAGTGTTAATATTAGTTTATATTGATAGGTATTAGGCATATATCTCTGAAAAATTAAATGCGCAAGGGCTCTATAAATATTCTTCTTTGCAGGGATGAACAGAGACTGAATTTTTATGTTAATAATACTCTAATTTATATAATTGAAATTTAGTTTTCTAAATGAGTATTCAAATCCATGGTTAAGTTCCTGGTTAAAAGCATCATAATGTTACATGCTTCTCGTGGAGGGCCCCCTCGAGACAGTAAGGTCTTTTATTTATTAACAGTTAGTATTTTGGTTTGTGTTTTCCTGTAGATTCTCGTCAATTCGATTGAGTGTTTACATTTTTTGTTTCTTTTATATTGAGTTTGAAATCGTTTTTCTAATCAGTTTTATTGCTCAGAGATTTCAAATGCACATGAATAGAATAGAGTTTAACATTGTAAATATATAGATAGGATTTTCCTTTACATAGTTAATCTTCCTTTTTGAAGTAAATTCATTTAAAAGTGTGAAGTGTGATTTCCATTTATGAAAGTGTGTAATTTACATTCAAGCAAGTGTGAGATTTTATAAGCAAGAGTGATTTCCATTTATGCAAGTGTGTGATTTTATAAGAAAGAGTGATTTTGTTTAAAAGAAATTGAATGGGTGATCTTGTTTCAAGAAAAATGTGAGTGCGATCTTAGGAGGAAAGTGTGAAGTTTCTTTCAACGAGAGTGTGATCATTATTCTTAGAGTAAATTTCATTTTGCATGAGTGATTAATTTACTTTAGTAGCTTTAAATAAAACATGTACATTTTTATAACTCAATTTAACTTATAAATTTTGTGAGTGACAAAGACTCCTAGCACAAACAATGCACATACATTTGATCAGTTTACTAGCCCTAGTTGATAATTCATGTAAGTAATTTAACACCAATTAAATTACCAAACATTTTGGCGCCATTTCCGAGGAAGTGTGTATAGGAGTTCTTTTCTTTTTCCTTTCATTAAAAAAAAAAATTGATATGCATAGGGAAAGAGACTCTAGAGGTAGATCTTTAGGTAGAGGTGTAAGTTTGATTCTAACATCGCCACTCACCCCATCATGACCTTGTAGTGCTACACCATCCACCCAAACTTGTATTCCATCCATTGCAGGCATACATAAACTTCCTGAGCTACTTAGATCTGAAATCCAACCTAGAGACTCACCAACTTCATAAAATGAATCCATAATAGAAGAAGAGGATCATACATCCCCAACATATGAAGTGATTTTTCTATCTTCAAGTGGAAAAAAACTTCTACGAAAAGAACTAGAAATCCCTAGTGAAGAAGAAGAAGAAGAAACATACTTTAATATTCCATTGATAGAAGAACAAGAGGAACATGAAAATCCAATTTTGGAACCTTACATTAGTTTTGAGGAATCCAAAATGGCTATAGAAAGGGGAGGGGAAGTACATAATGTGAAAGGTGAACAACCTAGGATTAGAGGTGGAAGAGATGGAAGAAGAGGAAGAGGTAGAGGAGATCAAAAACCTTTTGGATTTCCCATATTCAATGAAGATACCACAAATACAATGAAAAATATATCACCCTCTATCCTCTCTAATTTCCATGGATTAAGAAACCAAGATCTTGAAAATATTCTCTTTGAGTTCGAAGTCTTATGTAGATCCTATGACTATTTTCTCGATACTCAAAAGTTGAAATTGTTTCCAACCACTCTTAAAGATGCAACATTAAAATGGTTTATGGGATTATGAACACACTCTATCAGAACATGGTAAAAAATGAAAAATGAATTCTTACAAAAATATAAGGACTATTGTATGCCCCATAACCTTAAAGATTAATTCTTTAAGATGATGCATAAAGAAGATGAAAATCTTGAGGATTTGATTGAAAGGTTTAGCTACAATCTTAAAAGAGCTAAAATGGAAAATCTAGATGAAGAAACTTTGAAAGCTATCTTATTAAAATCATGGATGAATGGATAGATATTCTAAACATGATGGGTAAAGGGGATATTTCTCAGTTATAATTACCAGATATTTCCAAGTTAAGCATACACATTTCAAGAGGAAAGTCAAGAACTGGAAAAATTCCAAGAGATCCTGTTATTTTTAGGATTAATAAATCTGCAGTTGGGACACTAAGTAGGGTTGAAATAGGTAATTTACTTGATAATTTCAAGGCAAATATTTTAGGAAGTCTTAGTGAACAAATAAAAACTCTTAAAATACAAAACAAGGAAAAATCTGAAAATGTTGATTTGTCTATCTTTTTTCCAAAATGTAGAAAAAAACATTCCTTGAAAGAATGCCCTTTTGACTTAAAAATTGCATAAGCCCATGTTATATGTGCAGAAAATCATGATAAAAAAGAGTTTCCTTCAATACTGGATCTTAATGTTTTCTATCAAGAGGAAGTGGTACCAAATCAAGTAGATCCTCTTTGTTTTATTGCTAAAACGCCATGGAAAAATGCACAAAATCAAGGTTTAAACACCCAAACATATGCAAAACCATCACAAAACAATTGGATTGCACCTATGCATTGGAAACCTCGGCCTCAACCTTGGGAAAAAGGATGGAAAAATACTTATCGAAAATATCCTCGGTATCCTCAATATCCTCAACCTTACCCTGGTTTACCACCATAATATTTCCTTCAGCCTGTTTAACACATTCAACCTCAAAATCCAAATCCACAACTTTCATTACCATTTCCACAAAGACCAAATCAATTTCCTACCCAGCCACTTCCAAATCCAAACAATAAAAATTCACAACTTGTCTACATTGTGGAAGGATAGAATTTCCAAATTTACATGATGACTCCATTAGATCTAAATAATGTTCAACTTAGATCTGGTAGATTATTGGAAAAGAAACCACCATTTGTTGTTATTTAAGAATCTAAAAAGGAAAACCTCTTTGAGGAAGAGACACCTCTTCTTCGAGAAGAAAACTTTAAAAAACAAACCACTCTTGTACATACCGATGATGCTCCAATAAACTCAACTCCCATTATAGAACAACCTTCAATTTCTGTGCAAAATCCACCTTTTCCTGATAGATTAAAAATTGATGAAGGGACAGAGAAACATATTATGTTGCATGATTATGATATAATGGATGAACTGAAGAATTTTTGCATAAAAATTTCTTTTTTGCAAGCTATCAAATAAATACCAATATTTTCAAAGTCAATTAGGGAGTTAAGCATTAAAATACTTCAAAGAAAAAGGAAAGAAGTTAAAAGGATTCAACTAGTTGGAAAAATTGCAGATATCATGATGGGAAAGACAACAATTCAGAAATATCTTGATCCAGGAAGTCCCATTGTGAAAACACATATCAATGGCATAGATATCCAAAAAACATTGATTAACTTAGGAGCAGCCATAAACATCATGAGTAAACAAACAATGGATCAATTGAAACTTCCTAATATTCAATATACACCTATACTATTGCAACTAGCAAACATATATGTTATCAAACATGATGGTGTGTTAGAGGATGTGTTTGTATCCTTAGATTCTTGGGAATATCCTATTGACTTTATGATCTTGAAACCCAAGAATAATTTCGGAGGACACCTATTGATCCTAGGTAGACCATGGTTATCTACATTCGATGCTTTTATAAGTTGTATATATGGTGATATATTTATCTCTGATGGAAATTCATAAAATAAATTCACATTATATCCTCTTGCAAAAACAACAATAGAGGTAGAAAGTGAAGAATGGATAGATGATGATATTGATATACAACCAATATCTTCTACTTCACAAATAGATGAAGAATATCATATTTTAAATTTAATAGAAAATAATGAATCTTCTCATATTGTGAATCTAGTCAAAATTTTCACGAAGAATGCAATATTGAATATCTATTATCTCGTCAAATGTCTTTACATTCTATGGAGAAATTTGGAAATTATTTAATAGAAATTTTTCTAGGGAAAAATTTGAATATTAATGATAATATGGAAGAATCTCAAAAGAGAGAATTAGTAAAGGTGCTACAATAACATTCTTCTGACATGAAAGGAATTGATCCCAATAATTGTATGCATAATATGTATGTTGAAGAAAATGCCAGACCAATTAACAACCCCAAAGGAGGATGAATCCAAACTTAAGGGAAATTGTTAAGAAAGAACTCCAAAAATTGTTAAATGTGAATTTCATTTATCCTATATCTGATAGCCAATGGGTCTCACCATTAGTAATTATTTCGAAAATTAATCGAAGTGTAGAGTATGCACTGATTATAAGGAATTAAATAAAGCCAACTTGAAAGATCATTTTCCACTTTATTTTAGAGATCAAGTTCTTCATACATTAGAAGGTAAGAAGTATTTTTCATTCTTGGATGGTTTTAGTGGATATAACTAGATCCAAGTAGCTCCAAAAAATCAATATAAAACCATTTTTACCTATCCATGGGGAAATTATGCTTATCGAGTACTTCCTTTCGGCTTTTGTAATGCACCTGAAACATTCGAAAGGGAAGTTCTAGGAATTTTCTCTAATCTAATTCATGATTGTGTGGAAGTATTCATGGATGATTTTACTGTCTATGGAAACTCTTTTGAAGAAGCTCTTAAAAATATGGAAAAATTTCTCATTAGGTGTAAAGAATAAAATCTCTTGTTAAGCCATGAAAAATGTTTTATGATGTTTACTGAGGGAATTTTTTTAAGCCACCATATTTCAAGAGATGGAATTAAGGTAGAAGTAGTTTCTAAATTTTCAATTCCTACTTGTCAAAAAGATGTTAGAATTTTTCTTGGATATAATGGTTACTACAGAAGATTTATAGAAAACTTTACAAATAATTCATCTCCAGTTTTTAAATTACTTACAAAATATTGTGAATTCACCTAGAATTATGATTGCTAGAAATATTTTGAAACATTGAAAGAAAATATTTCTGAAGCACCCATTTTGAGAGGACCAAATTGGAAATTACCTTTTCACATCTAAACTAATGCCTCAGATACAAATTTGTGAGCTGTGTTAGGATAGAAATACTTGACTCCTTATTCCATTTACTACACAAGTAAAAATTTGGCTTGCAGAGTTAAATTATATCGTAACTGAAAAGGATTTTTTAGTAGTTGTACATACCATAAATAAATTCTGAAATTATATCACTGGTTATGAAAGATTCATTTACACATATCGTTCTGCAATTAGATATTTAATGAATAAGTCAATTACTAATGGAAGAATTACAATATTGTTACTATTGTTACAATAATTCAATATTTCTATTTTGGACAGATCTGGAAAACAAAACACAGTTGTTGATTTCTTATGTAGAATCCAAAATGATAATAATGATATTCTTGTAGAGCATGATTTTCCTGATGAATATATTTTTGCGGTATCTATTAAATCTCATCGGTTAGCAGATATTGCTAATTATTTGTTTACAGGGAATTTACTATCATACTTATCTCCTCGTGAGAAGAGAAAGGTAATTCAAACTAGTTCATCTTACTTGTGGATAAATGAAGAATTTTACAAAATAGGGCTTGATTCAGTTATTCGAAGATGTGTCAAAGAAGATGAAGTACCAGAGATATTGAAAGCTTGTCATGATGAACCACATGGAGGAAATTTTGATGATAAAACAACTTCCTATAAATTCCTTCTCTTAGGATACTATTGGCCTTCTATTTTTAAGGATGCCAAAGAATATGTTAAGAGATGTGATAGTTGTCAAAGAATAGGGAAACCTATTCCTTCGGATGAAATTCCTTTACAATCTTAGGTACTTATAGAAAATTTTGAGAAATGGGCTCTGGATTTTGTTGGTCCAATTAATCCACCATCAAGAAACAAAATTCACATTATTTTTTGCATTGATTATGTTACAAAATGGGTAGAAGCTAAAGCACTTCCTTTTTCTACTGAAATGTTGTAGTTTCATTTCCTTTCGAGGATATTTTCACCTGTTTTGGTGTCCCAAGGGAAATTGTCACAAATCAAGGTACTCAATTTACACCCAATTTGGTACAAAAGATAATGGAGAAATAAAAAATTAATCATTGAAAGTCAACTCCATATCATCCACAAGCAAATGGACAAGTTGAATCCACCAATAAAGTAATTGAAGCAATTTGTACCAAGATTGTGTATCTTCATAGAAAAGATTGGGCGTAAAAGCTTCCAGAAGTTTTTTGGGCATACCATACTACATGGAGAAACACCACAAGACATACTCCTTATGAACTTGTTTATGGGAGGAAAGTCCCAATTCCTATTGAGTTACAGATAAATACTTTCAAGACAATAGTAAAATTGGGTCTTGATCTATCAAAAGAAAAAAAACAAAGAATGGAGCAATTGAATGAACTTGATGAGATAAGACAGGATTTTATTCATAGGACCAATATAGTTCAACAACAAAGATCCAGGTGGCATGATAATTTTATCAAAGAGAGAAAATTCCAACTTGGTGATTGGGCATTACTTTTTGAATCAAAGTTTAAATATTTTCAAGGAAAATTTCAAACTCATTGGCTTGGGCCTTATGAGATTGAAATTGTCTTTGATAATGGTGCAATTAGAATCATAACCATTGATGAAGAAAGAGTAACCTTCCTTGTAAATGGTCATCGATTATGAATTTATAATAAGCCATTGACAAGGGAGGATTTTGTTAAACATCTGTAAGACAACATTGATTTAAAGGTGGTTAGGAAGGATTCTCCTTCCTCTCCAAATTAACTGGAAGAAGCCTTTATTATATATATATATATATATATATATATATATATATATATATATATATATATATATATATATATAATGATAAAAAAATCGAAAAAAAATAATAATTGCAAAATTATGCGAAAATAATGAATGCGTTTACGTCAATTTATATTGCCGCGAAATGTTTTTTTGGAGGGGATTCGTTGAATTTATGGCCGACATAAATTCAATTAAAATTTCAGCCAAAATTTTGTGTCGTTAGACTTGACAGGCCGTCGGGGCAAAGAAAAATCCGGCTAAACTTTTTTTTAAAGTTCGGTCGAACTAACACATCTGCAATTACGCAGAGCTGAGCTCTAAACCCATTTCTTCAACTTTGGATTGATTAAACTCCATGAAAATTTGTGAATTAACTGTTAGAACCAAGACAAGCATTTGCATAATTCATTCTACTTTCAGGAAATACAAATTTTATGGAATTCATAAATATTTACTAATTTTAATTAATTTTGTAATAAAATGGGTGCAAACAATTTCTTAAGGTCATTATGATTCAATGAAATCAATATTTTGTATCTTCCAAAATACACTGTAAAAAAAAATGAAAAAAATATGGTGCATTACATTGGGTTGTCGTCTATAATGGGTAGTTTTTATATTTTTAGTTTATAACTTATATGTTGAGAAATTCCCTGCATCCCGAAACATATTCAAAATATGTAGTTTTTTCATATTGGATCAGTTCAAAAAATTATAGTAATTATGATATGCATCAGTTGGCTTCGTAAATATAACGAAACCAAAGTAGACTTTGTCTAGATTTTTGTAATACATTGTTTCTCAAAAACACAAAGTTTTCAAAGAATACACCAGCACGTATTAACATGACTTTTTATGAATCCTTTGATTGTTAAAAAACACACACTGAAATAAATGCTAGGCAGACATATCAAACATGTATAAAAAAATTCCAAAAAATAAGTAATATAAAGCTAATAAAATTTCTGACAACTTTTATTTTTATCGCAAAATGAAATTATAAACAAGGAAATTGTTTTGGCTTGCAAAAAGTTGAAGAACAGAAAAAAAATGAATTTTTTTCTCAAAAAAAGGGCAAAAAGTGTAACCCAACTTCACATTTTCTTTTGTATAAACATGAAAACCAACATTGTTGGCATGTTTATAAATAAAATTTAGGATGAAAACTAAGCACTCTTGGCACCCTAGATTTTATTTTTAAACCCTATTCTAATACCATTTTATTTGTAACCCTCTTGTTCTTTTGAAAATGATTAACTATGGAATTGGTGAAAATCTCCAGCTTTAACAAAATTTGGCAGCTGACTTGAAAAGTTTCAATCATGATAATTGAATATCTTGTCATAAGAAGAAATTGATCAAGTTTGCAGCTGAAGACATCCAAGGACAACCTAAAAAATACCAATCAAATCATTAAAATCATGGATCTAAGGTATGTAAGTATTAAATTAAATGATAAAGGTAAGAAACATTAGATTGTGAAATATAGGCGTTGCTACCCCCACTTAGATTAATGATTAATCTCATTAATATGACTTCGGTCTTAACCAACAAATATCTCTGTCTTGTCAAAAAAATAGCCATAAGACCATCATAGTTTTAATTCACCACTCCTATTCATTCATCATTCCCTTTCATGCACAACTATTTTTTTGCATTTAACTCTATTTCATTGACAAATCTACCCTCATTCATACTTTGTTTCACCTCAAATCCAAAGCTCTTTTCACTCCATAACCCTGTCAAAAGAAGCAGATTCAGGTTAAAACTTCTCTAGGATGGGGATTATTGTGAGGTCAAAGCCAAATTGGAATAAATTCATGGAGGGCTATCCACAAGTCAAAAATAATTTACAGCAGGCACAATGGCTGGATTTTATATAAAAATTTGATGTCCATGAAAAATAAGTCACAAAGTCTTTTGCTCGAGTGTTTGATGGAGTTGAGGAATAAATTGGAGATGTGAAGATAGTGTTGACAAAACTTTGTAGCCGAGGTGACTAGACTACCTAGGATTGCCGAAAGATGGTTCAAAATTAGGAAGATTGAAGAAAAGGAATGCAAAATATTTTTCAAAAATCCAGGTATTGGCACTTTAGTAGTTACGAAAGGGATACGAGTTATAGCTTTGAAAAACAAATGGAGAAAGTTGTTCCTTATTCAAAAATTTATTACTTGTGAAGGAATATTTGGCAATATTTTTTTCAATCATGCACATTTGGTGATGCATTTCCTTGAATGAAATGAGATTAATTTTCCCTATTTCTTACTCCATAGCTTAAAGAAAATTACTGGTAATACTCAGAGAAAGGTACAATTCATCGATAATACCATATATAATCTTGGTTTGGTAAAAATGTTGATTGAAACCCACCTCAAAAATATAGGATAGGATTGGGAAGGTTTCTTAGTTCAAACCCATTTCAAGGAGATAGAACAGGAAGAACCCAACTGTAAAACAAAGAAAAGTAGAAGAATGTTACCTACAAACCCTAATGAATACCTACCTCCACAACAAGGGAATCTCTCAGAGGATGAAACTATTCTTGCGTATGTATTAGAAAATATCAAAGATAATAATGTTAGAAGAAAGGAAGTTAGTGATAAGGAAGAAAGTACATCTAAAACTAAACAAAGGAAACAGAACAAGAGAATATAGAGAAGGGGAAAATTCAAGCGCAAATTCCTATTACTAAGTTATCTTCTAAGACCTCATCCACCATAATAAGGATTGCAAGACTCAATAAAATAATGAAGGAACCATCTCAACAGTCCACAGAGGAAGAAGAAGAGTCGAGGGCTCGACTACCAACAATTTTGTCACCAATTTCTAGTCTAGCAAGAAGAATGCTCGAAATTGACCCAATCCAACAAGAAATATATGACTATATAGAAAATTTTAATAGGAAAGCTATATGCAAGGCTATTTCATCCTCTTCAAACCAAGAAAAAGAAATGCATTCTTATATTCAACAAGAACCTCCAATTGTAGATACCCTCAAGCAAAATATTTATGAATCAGAGAAATTAAATAGACACTTAAAAGAAGAGCATGAAACATTGAAAGTGAGGAATGAAATAAAAGAACCAAGAATGACAAATTCTTCTACATATTGGTATGTGGTACGAAAACAATAAGAATTTGAAAGGAAAGAACAAATCCCTTAAGAGAAAGGTCATAAGTCTAATGTATAAAATTTTGATGAAGAAACCGAGGATGGTGGTCACCAAGAAGAAAGAAAAAAGGAAAAATATGGATGTTTTGGCTCAAGTATCTGAAGAGGTTCAGTAACAAGAAGGGTTCATCAATTTTTAATATTTTCATGAGGACATGCAATGACCTCCGTGTGGGGGAATGTTGAACCCCATAATTGCTTCTTTTTGACACCTTTTTTCACTCCATCTCCTTCTTCTTGATCTTAATAATGTCACATTGGGAATAATAATATGTAAGGTATAAAATTATCTTTTATTTCATAATAATTATCAAATAAAATCACTCCATCTCCTTCTTCTTGATCTTAATAATGTCACATTGGGAATAATGATATGTAAGGTATAAAATTATCTTTTATTTCATAATTGCTTCTTTTTGACACCTTTTTTCACTCCATCTCCTTATTCTTTATCTTAATAATGTCACATTGGGAATAATGATATGTAAGTTATAAAATTATCTTTTATTATTTAGTGTAATATTTACTTTAGCTACCAAATTGCAGTGATCCCACAGCTAACACATGATTCTTCAGCTAAGTTCATGGTCTGATAGGTTTCGAGGTGCCAACTAGAGAAAGGAACACATGTGTAGGTGGCAATTGATGAACACAACGATTTCCTCCTACTCTCATGAGCCAGATAAATGAAACAACATCCTAGCAAAATGACCAAAGGTGAAGTCAACCTTCGTAGTCAGCGACTCAAGTGAGCGAGAAGCAGATTTTATGCCTCATGATTTGTTACGGTGATAGAAAATCATGAGGGAATAGTGAAATTTTATCTTTAAGAGTTAAAATTAGTTTATGTTGATAGGTATTAGGCATATATCTTTGAGAAATTAAATGTGTAGGGGCTCTATAAATATGCCTCTCGGTAGGGATGAACAGATACTGAATTTTTATGTTAATGATACTATGTTTTATATAAGTGAAATTTCATTTTCTCATTGAGTATTCAAATGCATGGTGAAAGCATCATAGTGTTACTCACTTCTCATGGAGGCCCCCCTTGAGACAATAAGGTATTTTATGTATTAACAGTTAGTATTTCAGTTCTTATTTTCCTACAGATTCTCGTCAATTCAATTGAGTGTTTATGTTTTTTATTTATTTTAGATTGAGTTTGAAATCATTTTTCTAATCATTTTTATTATTCAGATATTTCAGATCCACGTGAACATAATAGACTTTAACACTGTAATGATATAGATAGGATTTTCCTTTGCATAGTTAATATTCCTTTTTGAAGTAGATTCATTTAAAAGTGTGAAGTGTGATTTCCATTTATGAAAATTTGTAATTTCCATTCAAGAAGTGTGAGATTTTATAAGCAAGAGTGATTTCCATTTATGCAAGTGTGTGATTTTATAAGCAAGAGTGATTATGTTTAAAAGCAAGTGAATGAGTGATATTATTTCATGAAAAGTTTGAGTGTGATCTTAGGAGGCAAGTGTGAAGTTTCTTTCAAGGAGAGTGTAATCATTATTCTTAGAGTTAATTTCATTTTGTATGAGTGATTATTTACTTAAATAACTTTAAATATAACATGTGCATTTTTATAACTCAATTTAACTTAAAAATTGTGTGAGTGACAAAGACTCCTAGCACATACAGCGCACATACATTTCATCAATTTACTAGCCCTAGTTGAAAATTCATGTAAGTAATTTAAAATAAATTAAATTACCAAACAAATATCAAAAAAATTCTGAAAAAAAACATATATCATGTGTATGATCATCACTGATGTAGAAATGGTAGTCCTTAATCACTTCATGAGTATTTTTATTACTATCAGAACCATCAATACCAAGCTCTACATGCCTATACAAAGTATGCATGAGTATAGGAACTTGATCTGATTGATAATATTCACTTTTTATTTTCCTTTGTGGAGATAATGTGTAATTCTCAACAAAATAAACCATCGATAATATTGTTCCCTTTGGGAACACATCACTTAATTTTTTGAACTGTAAGTGTTGCCATTGTGCTATATGAAAGTGCTTAATAATTTATATATTTTCTCCTGTAACTTATCCATAAAATATGTCACAAAAATGTTGTATTAAAGTAAATTAATATTTCTTGCATGGAAAATCTTAGGGGCTAATATTCTCAGGTGGGCTAATTTTCCATGATTTATCCATAAAAAATATTCACCAATTTCCATTTTTTATAAAAATGATTCGCCAAATTTTTACAATATAAAAATATTTTACCTTAAAAATTGCTAAAATTATACAAAGACTATATATAAAATCATTATAAATTTGAATAATTTTCCAAATATATCAATAAAATTTTTATAGTTTGTGTTGTAGTGTGTTTGGTGCACGTATGTATGAAATCACACCAACTTAAGGGGTGTGGTCTACCCTCTTAAGTTATTGGTAACAGGTAGAAAAAGAAGTGGAGTCAAGCAAGTTAATGGAACAATTTAGAATCAATAAACATACTAGATAGAGAAATAGCATGCAAATGTAAACTAAAAAATAAACAAATAAACACGAGATCTAAGCAGAGTCAAACGACAACAATAATATGAACGGTGGCCCCAGGCCCCTTTCTATTAAGTGCTAGTAGTATTAAGAGTGTAACATTACACTCTTTCCAAAGGGCCCCTAGACAATGGTTCTAGGTCTCGATGCAAGGATGTTTTTATACCAAGCTTGACTCAGGGCAGTCTCCCTCTCTCTCTATTATGTTGGAATGAACTTGTTGGGTGGCCAACAATTGAGTCCCCTCTATCTTCAACTCCGGATTACACACTGCTAGAATTTCTTGGGCAATTTCAGCTAGCATAACAATTTGTTTCACCCATTCTTCATCTCATGGTGGTATTTATATATGGATTTCAAACCTTCCCTTCCCTCTCTTGGTACATGAAGGATGCTGACCCAAGAGAGGGGTATGATTCATTTGTGTGCTCAAATATTCCATTGTGTGCTCACATAGTGTCTAAGGAGGTGTTGGTTGTTGTCCTTAGGTGGCTACAAGTAAGGCATCACTTGTCCTTTTGCTTTGTGTGGTCCCAGATAGTGACATTTCACCACGCCCAGGATTGTGCGCATATCGGGAAAAAAGGCGCGCAGAAGGTGCTCTTCACGAAGGATTATGCGCGCAAATAGCATTTTAGGACTAGTTCAAATTTGATTTCCTCAGACCTTAGAGATTTTAAAATACTTTCCAGATCCTATAATGTCTTCCAACCCTGTAAATCCTTTAGCCTAACATTAATTAATGTCGTCTTCTACTGTATGATTTTCCAGCGTTAACAGTTGCCCCCTAATGTGTGAGGTCTAGGAAGAATTGTATAGTCGAAATACATTATAGTTTTTTTGTATCGTGTGTAGAGAGAGAGAGAGGCCTGCGTGAAGCTGTTGACGCCCTCAGGGGCATTTTTTCTTTGAAAATAGGTGGAATATGGTACCCATATGCGTACACTTGGTATGGCATATAGCTGCACATTGTATGCATAGGTGCTGGCTGGGACCTTCCCGTGTAAGCATTGTTGACTGAGGCGCTTATGGAGGCATGGGTCTTCGATGGATTTCATCAAAGTGAAATGGTTGTAAATTACGATACCATCGTGACATAAAAGCTTTTGTTGAATTCGAATGTCAGGAGGATCGATGACATATGTGGACAATGATGTCTCCCATAGTGCCACCTGAGGATGCCCCTTGTATGGGGAGGGGTGATCCAAGGTACCGCTTCCTTTTTGGAATATAAGGGTTGAAGTCAACAAAAAGGAAGCCTCGACCGAACGAGAGGTCACTAACATAAGGGGTCAATGACCTGGGTGTGATGGGTTTAAAATAAGCATGTAGGCAAGGGGTGACTGAAAACTAATGATGGGGATTCAGTGGCCTGAGGTCAGAGTATACTTAAGCAGCTTGGCAGCAATCATATTTATTTCTGAAGGGAAATCCCTGGAGTCGGTAGGACTTCCAAGGCAAGTGTAAACCGGCTATGAATGTCATGATGGCGTGTGCGTGGGGGATATAATACTCTGACCAAGGGTGTTCAGGGACTGCTGCCATGGGAGAAAAGATGAAATGAGAGGGTGAAGGACGTAGTGCACCGTTCAGGGTCTTTGTACACTTACCAAAAGAATAAAATAATAGGGTTTGGTTTGTACAAAACACAGAGATGGGTACCCCAAAAAATGAAAGTGTTCGCTCACTAATAGTGTGAAGAAGGTGTTTTGCAGAGGGTGGGGGTCCCATTGGTTGGCCTCATATGTGGGGTTGATGAAGCGGCTGGGAAAGTTTCGCATATGGGATTATGCTAGTGGAGGAATGGTGGGCCAAATGCGAGGCGCAGTGGTGCGCTCTAGATCTGCTTGTACAACCTGGTCGTCCAGGAAGGGGATTTTAGCTTGTATGGTAAACTTGACTTTATGCATGGTGAATGGATGGGCATGAGGTGCTTCCAGGACTGAAGTGGTATGGCCATGGCATCACTTATGTTGTGATCTATGGTCTACTGTGGGTGATGGGCGCCATGGAGGGGAGGCTCTACCGACCAATGCATATGTTTATCATGTGCAGGGTGAGGTGATGATAAACATGGTCGGATATGAGGAGCCTATGGTTTATTTCTGATGGAGAAATGATGTTAGGATATGTAGAGTATTCTGGGACTCTATCATGCTGGGGGTAGAATGATACCTACTCTGGAACTTTCAAGAGATAACGTTGTGGATGGTTTGCGAGATTTTCCTACAAAAACAACTACCTCAAGTGAAAGCATCTTTTTTTATCAGATATCATTGAAATTCATGAGCTTTAAAAAAGAAGATGAGAGAGGGCATACCTGCCGGCGCTAAAAAATTATTTTTTCAGGAGTGCGAATGTGTGGCATCGCCTCAGTTCATCATGAAGATCTGATTGTGGCACAACTTACGGTTCAGAGAACGGACCTTCTGATTTCTCATTATGGTCCTCCAAAGTTTTTGGAAAGGGCGATATATACGTGGATATGGCCCTAATTCAGTTCATTTGTACTTGCTGAGTTTTGAGAGGTCAGAGGACTCTGCATAGCATCTATTGCCGTTATGGTAAGCCTGAGCACCAGGGATTCTTGAGATCATGCCTAGGTAACCTTCATGATGTCCTGTACTTGAAATTTTTCATTTTGATGGTGTCGTGGTCCATACAGACTCTTTTTGTATGGATTCTAGATGATTTTTTCCCTAGATTACGCAGGCGATCAGGGCAAAGGCACGCCCCCCATGCATTTTTCGGGTGATAAGCGCGCTAATACACTCATTTCCCTCTTTTTAGCACACCTCAAGCGTGCCTGTGAAAAATATAGGCGCGTGCTAAGCGCACCTGTCTAAGGGGCAAGCGCGCAAGGCCAAGGTAGAAAATATTTTTGGTTTTTTTCCTGTTTTGGGTTTTTTTTGTACTGATGGGTACCTATTTTGATGACAGGTTATTGTGGAGGGAGTGGGACTAGCCCAAGCTCCATGCTGAGCTGGTTGCTGATGCTGGGACGTATCGTTAGCTAGCACTATGGGGACTCTTGAAGTTCTTGGAGAATGATCTTCTTTTGTCGGAGGACCGACTGCTACACTATGTGATCTGTCATTGGCACAAGAGGCGCAACATGTTTGTATTGCGCGCGACACATTTGATTATCCATCGAGAGACGAATGTTTACTTTGTGACCCGATTTCTACCTCAGGGTGAGGCACTGAGGTATCCACTCCCTACCGAGAGAGTAGATCTGGAGAGGTTTAGGATACGCCACTATGGTGGGATGCCTCTTACAGAGGGATGAATCAGCATTGCATCAGTTACAGATCTGGCAGAGAGATGTGCTCCAATAGTGATTGTGAGACTAGCAGGGTTGGTTGCTCCACATCAGTCATCGGGCCCACAAGTTGGAGTGCTGCCGATTGAGGACCGGGCATTTTTTTTATTTTTCCCGCTTCTGTCTTGACGGGATGGTGTTGCAACTCAACAAGTTCCAACGTGGATCTAAGTCGTTTTCATACTCTAGTATCTTGTGCAGAATTATGTACCAGAGAGTAGTGTTGCTGAGGCCAGTAGTGGCGGTGCCTCCTGGGGGGCCACGGGAGCCTCAGATGAGGAGATGGGCTCTGGTGATGTTGCGAGGCAGTGTTGGCATGGTGGGGCGTTACTGGAATGCCATGACAAAGGCCTGGTTTGAGGCCAACCCGCAAATTTTCTTACCATATCCATATGCGGGGATGGACTTCCGGGGGGATCTGGACATGGGTCTCCCTTATGGTTATGCTTGGGGTCCCACAAGTATGTTGTGTATGTTTTCTGCATTTATTTAAGTATACATGTACTTATGTGTTTTGCTAGTGACACTGACATTATTTTGGTTACTCTTGCAAATGTTTGTGAGGTTGGTCACCCTATGGCCCAGTTGGTCGGCCACGATCCTCCCCGACGACCTAGGGGTGATCAGGGGGGAGGTGATGCTGGGGGACATGGTGGTGGTGCTAGCCCTTCTGGGGAGGATAGCAGCTCAGCTGTTGGAGAGATTGCATCCAAGCGAGCTCGTGCCGATGTGGTAGTGGCTTATGCAGATACGATAGATGCTCATATAGCAGAACTGACAGCTCAGGTGTTAGTTTTTGAGGATTTCCGGGGTCGATTGGATCGGTTGACCAAGGGGATGCCTGCTCGTGGTTTCATGGACAAATTCGAGGAGGTTTGGCTGGAGACAGTGATGGCCCATGAGAGGGACTATCAGCCCGTTCTTTGGTTGGTGGCAATTACGGCGATGATAGCTGCTCCAGTAGTGGCACCGAGGGTGGTGGTGGGTCCAGGTGCCCCTCCTGAGGTGGCACCACCCTAGAGTATTTTTGTACATAGGGAAAGCACCCATTATGAGGATTCTTCCCTTATTTTTGATGATTTCAATCTCTTTGGGCTGGCAGTTGGGCCAGTGACACTAATTTTTGTACTCAGACATACATATTGTGATATATATGAGAGATATTTTCTGTGGCTCTATATGATGTGTTACCTATCTTGGTTTATGTATGATGTTATGCTGATGGGTATCTATATTTTTGGTTTTTTATGTATGATGGTTTATTCGAGATGCATTCTAGTTTAGGATATTGTTAGCTATGCGATCATCTGTTTGGTTTTGACTCCTTGGTACATGTGTAAATGTGATATAGTCAAATTGTTTGCTTAATATTTTGGCATGCAAATATTTTCTAAACAGATGTGTATCTCTTGTCTCAAATGTTTGGTTTAACTACAACAGTAATAACTAGGAATCGAGGTAGATATTCATATGGCGTATACCCTGATGGAAGGCATCATACATAATTCCAATGATGGCATCGTATTCTGCCTGATTGTTTTTTGTTGAACCGATGCATACATCATTTGAGCAGAGTGGCAATCGGTCAGGGTGGTAAATGACCCAGGCAGCTGCGGCTAAACTTTGAGACCATCTTGATGCTCCATCAAAAAATCCAAAATAGGGTTCAAATTGGTGATCCATGGTGATACTTTGAGCGCTTTTTAAGTAAGTCCTTTGGTCAAAAAATATTAAGTGGTTGAGATTGTGCATACAAACACTTTAGGGAAGGGCCATCTTGGCCCTTATGGGTAGAATTTCTTGAGGTAAAGGTCATTGACGGGGTTATTGAGGTAGGTCCCATCCGGTTCCATCAAGATGTATGCCCCCTTTTGGAGGTAGTGTTTAATGATGTAGGGTCCTTTCCACAAGGTTTCGAACTTTTTTGGCCCTAAGGCTTCTTTTGCGACATCATAGTGGAGGATCAATTCTCCCTCAGTGAATGAGCGAGGGGTGATGTGGCAATCAAATGATGCTTTTACCTTTTCTTATGGGCCTCATTATGTTGCAGTGACTGCCATCGATTCTCATCAACAAGCTCTAGTTGTACTTGGCGTTGTTCTAGATGCTGGTATTATCAAGGAGTTCGATGGCGGAATGTAAATTTGGGATCTCGCGGAAATTGATGAAAAAGTGGTAGGTACCTTGACCTTTTGCGATAGGAATAAGGTGGGATTCCTGGGATGTGGGGGCGGATTAAATCCTATTTCTGATATGTGATGATACACATCGTATATGGTGGATTGTGTCGTGTACATTTGGTGGGGGAAGAATCTCCGTAATGGGATTCTGCGTGAGTGTAAAGTTTGGTTCCCCTTTAGGATGGTCAATTTCTGGTAGGTGGAGATTGTGCCTACCGTAGAGGTGCCTGAACGTTTACATTAGCAGGCATACCTCTAGTGTGTGAATTTTGGGCGTGCAGATAGTGCATGGTATCACTGTGCCAACAGAGTAGATTGTGTGTGATTCAGTACTACTCTTTGTTCCTGATGTGAATGCTTGGAAAGGGTCTATTCTAGAAGAGGTTGTCTTCTATTTCAATTTCCATATTGTTGGCCTGGGTGCATCTAATTATTTGGGGGAATGTAGACTCAACGCTTATTTTTCCACTCTTAGCTTGGGGAGGTGTATCTTATGGTGAAATTGTGAACAAATCTGACAATAGGTGCACATGATTTTCTCTTAGTTAGCGAGAAGTTTCTGAGGGAGAGAAGAGACTATACGAAAACTATGTGCAAGGTGCTTCAGTTCTCTGCACTGGTTGATCTGGAGGTCATTTAGGTCGCATAGACCGCATGTTATCCTAGGCTTGGTCGGGGTCATGCTTGGCTGGTGTGATGTATTGTCTTGCCTGATACACCATTGTGGGTGTGGGGACATTGACCCGATAATGTACTTTTTATGCCATTTTTGGAGGTTGTCATGTCTCTTCTATATGGTATTAATCATGTTGATGGTGGGACTAATTTTTGAGGAATGAATACCATGCTGCTCATATTTATTGCCCTGACATATAAGGAAAAATATCCTTGATATGAAGGTTCCGTCGAGCTTAGTTTGAGGTGTAGCGGGGAACTAGCGCCGGAAGGCTGTTAAATCAGGGCAATGAACAACTGCATGATCTGTTGTTTTACATAACGTGCATGCTTTTCTTCTCCGAGGAGGGTGGTTAGGGGTAACTAGGGGTTCCTTAATCAGTCTCTCTTCGACAGACGAGAACATGATGGATCTGCTCGTCACATCTTCTTGGGTTATGGAGCTACCTGTGGACTCCACATCCATGTCATTGATCTGAATGGAATGTATTAGTTTTTCCGTGCTAAGTATCCAAAAAGTAATAATAATGTGTGCATAAGGTTATCCTTAAATTGCAGGTTAAACAAATAGTTCTAGCTTTGTTATTAAGATTTTTGTGTGAGGATTGATTAAGTATTTTAATTGTTTATCAATGTACAGCAGTAAAGAACAGAGAAAATAAAATTCACAAAGCACATTAGTCAACAAATTTTTGAAGTAGTTCACCCCTCCTGGGCTACATCTGTTGGTCCAGCTCCCAATGACATGTCCCTCATGTATTAATTTGCTCAAAATGTAAGTACAAGTGAAAATAAGCCTCAATATGCAAAACTCTCTGTAAAATAAGCTTCAGAAGATATGGATTAGCCAGAGATGACTATTCATTTACATAAAACTAATAAAGGATGCCCTATACACTACCTTCTCCATGATGGCCCTAATGGCTCCTTCATCTTCCTAGAAGCTGAAACTGTTGAAGATTACCTCTTTTCAATTTAGTTCAATTATGAGAGAGTTATGGAAAAATAAAAATTTTCCCAATGTCCCTCAAAAACCTCCTCGAAAACTGGAGGAACTCTAGTTAGCTCTCCAAAAACAGCGGACCTCCTAGATTAGCAGAATCGCACCTTAAATAGGTGGTGGCAATAAATTTCACGGTTTAAAAAATCCGTGTTCACATGTGCACATTCCGCTGATAGTTTAACTATTTTTGGATAGGTTTGAAGACGTGCGCCCCTAGTCACAGTTGAAGGTCACATGGTATAGGAGGGGCTAGCCTTTTTTTTCTCCACCCGTTCCAACGGGAAATCTTATCTTCCCCCGGCGCCCATAGTGGTTAAGAAACACCATTGGGCAGGCCAGTCGGGCCTGTGGGCTGGTGGCCAGGCCACCCACATTCGATCCTTCGAACTTGCAAACAGTTTTTTAGTTTGAAGAAACAAACCCGACCCGACTCACGTGCAGAGTGACCCATATGCATGCAGCCTCGACTCGAATGCCATGTGCGTGTAGACTCCTCGACCCGAATACGTGGAGTTGTGACCCGAGTGCCCATGGTGTCGGGCTTAACCCCATTTTTAACCTTTTGCATTCAAGCCTGGGGCCACGTGGTAGCCTCCAGGCAGGCCACATGACGCCCTCCTATTAGCCTCCATCAAAATAATAAAAAAATTAATTTTTGACATATATATTTTTTTAATAAAATGACAATGTTAATTTGAGTCAAAAGTCCTTTTTTTGGATTTTACTAGATGTTTTAAAACCTGAATAACTTTTGCATATGACCTCGATTTTGAGAATCGTTCATGGTGCTAGAATCGCAGCGACGAGACCTTTCCGGTCTTTCAGATTGCAACTACTTTTGAGCACTTTCATTTTTGAGCAATTGACATAAATTGGAAATGATATCCTGATTAGTCATCTTCTTGGGAGAGGCGACTATGGCAGAGCGCAAGCTAGTAAGGGCTAGCCGGAATTAGGGGATATAGTGACAATTCTCCAAAAGGTGATTGTCGGCGCATAATGGACATGTGAATTGCAGTGCCTGCAATCCAACATAGTAAGCACTTCTATAGGATACCATATGTGGATGAGCTCCAGGGTTGTGCACTCTTCGAGGAAGTGACCACGTTCATCGCATAGCGTGCAACATATAACGGGCATGACTGCGGGTCTTTCTTATGCCCTTCATTGTTCCTCTTGTAGGTATAGGATGGTACGAGGTTCATTTCCGGATACCTGGGTGGAGGGATCCTCTTGATAGGATCGCTCGATGGCGTGTAAGGCATCCCTATATCGCGGGATCTCTGGGAAATGGTGGGTGTAGTGCCTGTAGTTGCTGTAGAGAGCACATGCATTATTGGTACGTGGCGCTTTGCCTTTAACTTTGGTAGCAGGTTCCTTTTTATGGGAACGCGACGTCGTGATGTCTGTCTCAAATCCAAGGAGTGGTTTTAATTCATCCAGCTCTGGACAGATATGGGTAGGGTGACCTATAATGTTGCATGTGGCATAGACTGGTGATTCCCATTGAATGGTGGGTGTCACCATCTTCTTACCTCTCTTCTCGGTTTTCTTAGTCGTATTTACCAGTTTTTCAATGGAAATTTCCTTTGCATGGGTGGTTTCAACTGTTTCTTGGATGGGTGGGGCCTCCTCGGGACTAAGGGACTTCAATCCAGTGGCAGTAACGTGGGTGGCTCCTATTCCACAGGAAAAAACTAGAATTTCCAATGATATGTTGGGTAATACCAGTGTTTCCAAAACCTGATGGGAGACGAAACCAGCTGGGGAGTAGAGGAAAGGGGTTTGGGAGGTGGTGTAGGCTAGAGAGGCTGTCGTGGTCGAGGAATCGGTGCCATTTTTGCTTGTGTGCATGTCCTGGCCAGCTTCGGTGTTTGATGTGGACATCATGCACACCGGAGCCCCTGTGACATCATGCAATGAATTAGGGATTATGGGAGGATCTCTTAAGAAGGACCCTAGAACAGAAAATGGTTTGAATTGGTCGGGGCCATATTCTTGGTACCGTGAGAGAGCATCCGAGGATGTATCTACATAGGATACAATTACATTGGTGTTGGTTAAGGTTCGCTTCTCGTTGTGCATCAATTGATCGATAGTAATGATGCAATCCTCGTGGAGGAACATCATGATGCGGAAGACGGAGGAGGATATGGCAGACATGGCATACATATAACTCTATCCAAGGAGTATATTGTAATCCAAGTGAGCGTCCAAGACTTCAATGTCTATGTGGACCATATTTCCAGCTAAGCAGACCAGGACGTTTTGGTAGAGGTCGACGGGGGTCGAAGGACGACCATCGTATGCTTGAAGCGTAATGATTGAGGGTTTTAGTTCGGGAGAACCTAACTTCTGCCAAACATTTTTGGACATGATGCACGTGTATGCACCCTCATCTATGACACATCGGTGGATAGTGATATTCTACACGGATACTGGTATTTAGAAGGCAACCATGGATGGAAGTTGAGGGGTGGCTTTGTCTAAGTCGAAAACCATTGGGCACATATCTCCAGGTTCAATAGCGCCTAAGGCGGAAAGAAGGGTTTTTTGTTGTTTTGGGCATGACTGAAATACTTCCAAAGTTGACATAGCAGCAGGAGATTGTGCTAAATCATCCATGATACTATAATTATGGGCCGCTTTGGTGTAGTTTCCTGCTTGCCTATTAGGCCCCTTTGCCATTTTCGGCAATGGTTCTATAGGAATATTTGAAATGGTCAAAGGTGCAATCAATGCACTAGTACCTCTGACGTGGTGGTGTGTGGTGGGTGTCGTAATTGTGATTTCATGTTTGGAAAAACATCTCTTCACCAGTAATGTAGATTTCATGGCTGCTTTTCACGGAATCGTCTGTGTTTTGCTGGTGAGTGCTTACCATCCCTTGATTAGAGAAAGTTTCTTGCATCACGGCTAGTTGTTGAGAAGATCGTCCTTGTCCTTGGTTACTCTGTAGCTTCTTCAGCTCAGGGAGATCAGGACAGTGGTGAGTATAGTGACCGTACTCACCACATATCAAACAAGAATGGTTTTTTCAAAGAGGTGACCTTTTGCTCTGTCGTTGGGCATTTCTAGGCTCCTGGTTCTAATTCCGGTTGGAGTTACCTCTAGCCTGGGAGCGTGGTGGGCGCTATTGGTTGCGGCCCTCCTATCCAAGGTTCCATTTTGGCTTGTTTTTGGATTTTTTCTTCACCAAGTTAGGATGGTAGTTCTCATGATTATATTGGTGTGGTTGGTTTTGGGACGGTTGTACAAAGTTCACCTGTGCATTGTTTTGCATAGGTGGGTCGTGTGCAGGGGACTGAGCATAAAGCGGTCCCTGGTTTGCACCTGATTGTTGGAGGGGAGTTCTTTCATCAGTTTTTCTTTCTGTGTACTGATTCCCCCGAGTTAGAGGATAAGGTCCTCCTTGGGGATACACTGGCGCCCTATTGGTCAAATTTTGTTGGGGCATATGATGACTTTGAAAACCGGGTTGAGACACATTCTGGGTAGAACTATATGTGTAACCGGGGTTTTGACTACTATTGCCTAGGTACCCTTGGGCCAATGACCCAACTAGTCCATCTATAGAGTTCGACGCGCCTAGCAATTCTTGATAAGTTTACAAGTGCAGGGAATTAGGCAGGATGTTGCAAATGTATTCTGACTGCGTATAAATGAACTCGAGCTTCTGGGCTTTGTTTATTGTGTCCTCTTCAGACGTGGGATTCTACTATGCCACATCCTTTGAAATATCTGCCGTAAGAGTTTTCAAGAACAAATCTAAGAGAACCTGATGGTCAAGTTTAGCTTTACATAAACTGTGATGCCGCCTCCATTCACGGAGATGGTCCAAGATATGGACGATGGGGGTTTTTCTAAAATGAGTCATTAATTCCATTTCCAAATAATGGTGAATGGGTAACTGAAAATATGTTAGGAACGCAATAGCCAGGGTGCTAAAGGTTCCATGTGAAGCTGAGGGTTGCTCCACGTACCACTTCACGTCTACTCTTGTAAGAGTGTGTTGAAATAATCTCAATCGAATAGTGTCGTCAATGATACTATTCGATGAGCACCATGGGTGAAAGGTCATTACGTGATTACCTGGGTCTTCTGCTTGCTTGCCTTCGAACTTTGGTATATCCAAAGGGAGCTTCATGGGCATGAGAGGCCATGTAGGATCATGTGCGATGTGGTCATTCGTCAGTTTGGTTAAATCAGGCAGATTCAACGAATCTAAGAAAGGTGACTGAGAGGTTGACGCCATTGCAGTATGTGAAGACACAAAGTTCTGGTTGAAAGGAGGGTTAGTCTGCGATGTACCCTGTTGTGTATTCGGATGGCTTCCCGAATGGGACGCACTCCTCTACCCCCTAAGGGTCGTGGAAGGAGTGGTGTGTGGTGTGGTGTTGGGAGACCGACTAGGGTTCCCAACTATGGTTTCCCCAATAAAGGACGAACCAATAATGGTGGCAGTGTTCCGTATTGGACACCTGAATGGTGAAAGACCTGGAACCCCTCCCTATAATGGGGGGAGGTCCAAAAGAAACCTAGATCGACGAGGTTCCGTTGGGACCATTCAAGTGTCGACCAGGTTTGGTTTTGGAAAACTTTGAGAGGATAGAGTCTATGATCAAAGAAAAATTCTTGTCACATACATAAAACAAAGTGAAAAATAAAACAAATTTCCCTTTAAATTAATCTATGTGATCAAGAAATCAAAAAAGTGGTTTTTGTTTGTTTGCGGGTGATACTCAAAATCATAGAAGACCTATGCATTCTCACACACTCAAAAGTAACTGGGCCTTGAGAATATTTCTTGTGAGTGCTGGCACAATGCCCCATAAGAGTTGGTGAGGCCCCCAGTCAGCCGAAGAGAATCCACTAAGGAAAGGGTAGAGGGTCTGGCGCTTGCCTCCACTGTCACCTATAGAGAAAAAGGTTGCCCTATTTTTTGGCCACTAAAGAACCACCATACCATGTGAGTGTTCGAGTCTTGGGCTTCTTGGTAGCCAGCTAACAGTACCGAGTATCAACCAAGTCAGGTAGCCCTGACTGATACCTACCCGCACTGTGCCTGAGCCTAACCCCCTCTAAAATGGGTCTCTATTGTGCTTGGGTTTTCTTTGTTGTGGGCTAGTAGGTGGATTTGAAGCTCCCTAAATACACAACTTCTATGTTTCAATATGAAGTATGATCAAGGTGGCTTATTGGATGCCTACCCCCTTGATCCTATTTTAAGCTATAAATTCTTTTGTGGCCCCTATGGGGAGAATTTAGTGAGTTTGGTTAAGTTAGTTTTAGGTGTCTTTGTTTAGCTTAGTGGGTGAGTGTGTGTGAGCACAAAGTGGACAAGCACATAGTTTGAACGTGTGGATAGCGATGATCCTTTACAAAATCTCCTAGTTAAACTATGTTGTATTGTTCATGGCTCAAATGAAAAACATGCACGGATAATGGGCCACTTTCTATTTTTCCTAGTTCATCTATGTGACTAACTATAGGGAGATGGTGAATTGTGAATAGGGAGCGTTCATATGCTTACCTAGGATCATCAGAGGGTGCAAAGGTAGTAGAGATTACTTGCTTTTCTACAAACAATTCAATCCTAGTCCCGAAATTCCTAGTGCAAAAATTGAACTATACTAAAAACCTTTACACTAGAAAAAATAAAACTAGCTATGCATGTGTGGTCTTGGGCCACTTACTTGGGCTAGCTATCTAGGTGTGTGAGTACCAAAATTTTCAAAACATAAAAAAAATTCGGAATGCAAGTTATTTTTTCCCCTACTTAAACTATGTGTGAACTTTGTAAAAATAAACTTAAAGTAAAATTGACACTAAGCCTACAAAACGTAGCTAAGAGTGAGCTTTAACAAGCTGTGGGGTACTATAACCAGTGCTGGCAGGTGTATTAAGGGCTACCAAGCACTTTACAAGTAGGAAGAAACAAAAATTAGGGAAAAATTTATCATTTTGTATTTTGCGCGCAAAAGGCTGAGATAGGCTCGCTCCCTGTGCACGGGTCAGCTCTGAACGCATGCCCTACGCGTTTGTGAGAAGAAAAATCACAAAAATTCCTGCAAGAAATTTGTTTTTGGAGCTGTTTTGCTTCAATCTATCACTTGGGATGAACTAGGGACTGCAAGAGAAATCATGCGAAATTTAGTTCCACTCCACATCACAGACAGAGGTCTCTGCAAAAAAGGCACAACCACATAAACTTGGTAATAAAACATTAGTGGAGTCGCCAATCCTATTGTAGTGTGTTTGGTGCACGTATGTACGAAATCACCCCAACTTAAGGGGTGTGGTTTACCCTCTTAAGTTATTGGTAACTGAAAGAAAAAGAAGTGGAGTCAAGCAAGTTAATGGAACAAGCTAGAATCAATAAACATACTAGATAGAGAAATAGCATGAAAATGTAAACTAAAAACTAAACAAATAAACACGAGCTCTGAGCAGAGTCAAACGACAACAATAATATGAATAGTGGCCCTAGGCCCCTTTCTATTGAGCGTTAGTAGTATTAAGAGTGAAACGTTATCCTATTGCCAAAGGGCCCCTAGACAATGGTTCTAGGTACCGATGCAAGGGTTTTTTTATCCCAAGCTTGCCTCGGTGCAGTCTCCCTCTCTCTCTGTTGCGTTGGACTGAACTTGTTTGGTGGCCAACAATTGAGTCCCCTCTATCTTCAGCTCCGGCTTACACACTGCTAGAATTGCTTGGGCAATTTTGGCTAGCATAACAATGTGTTTCACCCATTCTTCATCTCATGGTGGTCTTTATATAGGGGATTTAAAACCTTCCCTTCCCTCTCTTGGTACATGAATGATGGTGACCTAAGAGAGGGGTATGATTCCTTTATGTGCTCAAATATTCCATTGTGTGCTCACATAGTGTCTTAGGAGGCATTGGCTGTTGTCGTTAGGTAGCTACAAGGAAGGCATCACTTGTCCTTTTGCTTTGTATGGTCCCGGATAGTGACATTTCTCCACTCCCAAGATTGCACGCATATCAGGCAAAAAGGTGCACGGAAGGCACTCTTTCCGAAAGATTATGCACGAAAATAACATTTTTGACTAGTTCAAATTTGATTTCCTCAGACCTTAGAGATTTTTAAATACTTTCCAAATCATGTAATGTCTTCCAACCCTGTAAATCCTATAGCCTGACATTAATTAATGTCGTCTTCTATTGTACGATTTTCCAGTGTTAAAAGTTTGCATATTAGGGACTAGTGAGATTCACCAATGTTTTTAAACTTCAAGATAATTTTCCATCCTTAAAATTTTCCCCTCTTTCATGATGTTGACATTGAATTTGTAACAACAATGTACGTAAAATATTCATATCTTTCCACTTCACAATGAAATTTGACAATTGTTAATCATTTAGACAAATGGGGATACTTAGCATCAAAGAGTGTCAAATGAGAACATTCTTCACATTTTATTCCACTAACACGTTCTTTCTTATAAAATAATTGGTCATTTTTTCATGCACATAATATCTTATATACAAATTCATGAACACTCGAAGGAGGGGTATCATTGGACCAATATTCTATGCCAGATTTTAGAAATGTATCATAATATAATTGAAATTATACATGCTATTGACAAGAATGTGTGTTATGAATAGTGACAGGCCTGACATACCATGGTTTAAGCTTCACAAATGTTCTAAGGTAAATCTTCACATCAAAATTACTCTCCATAAAATTAAGGAATAACTCTACTTGACTAATCTATATTATATTTTTTGCATGAGTATCATAGCTCTCTAGATATACGATGCCGCAAAACATCCTTTTGATTTTATGACACATGGGAATTCAATTTTGAAATATCTTTAACCCTGCCTTTGAAATTATCTAGAAGTTTATCTGAATAGAATTACCTATATATATTAGGCCAACATGCAAGCTCATCATTCTCATCTACTTGAATCCTAAAATTTTTATGCCTCTGTAGACTTTTTCTTGATGTTTTATACATTCTTGCTACCATCAACATAAATTGATTTGATGCAGTTCTTTTTTTGACAATACCTATTAACAACGCTCTACAAGAACTTTTTCCATCTTGAGATCAATTTTTACAAGTGTGCCAAGGGTTGATGTTATGTTTTTTGATACCAACTCATTTACTTGCACCTCTTTGGAATCTTTAATGCTTAGTAACTTAATTTCATTTCTTAGAACTTTGTGTTTTAAAACTTTATGTAATATTTTGGCTTGTGCTATGAGAGATTTACCTTTAAAAAATATTTAGATCACTATATTTACTTTGTTTCAAATTGTCCATTCATTCATTGATGGTCCCATTTCTTCCTTTTTAGTTTGATCCATATTCTCTAGAAAATTATCATTAAAGATAATGTTCTTTCAACTTCCAATTAATTTATGTGTTGTTTTAGATGTGGTAGGATATTTTTGCAGGTTAGATGTTGTTCCTGTATAATATATATATATATATATACTTGACATGTACATTGAATATTATCAAAATAGATTTTAATGATAACATTGAAATATAATTTAATATAAATATTAGAAAATTCAAAATTTAAAACATTAATTAACTCACGAGTATTATCAACATTCTCATTGAACTATTTCCTTAACATCTCTCATTTTCTCACCATTTCCATGTAAATCCACATCTTTTTCAAAATCTAAATTGTGTACCACATTTCCTTCGGGCTCTCTATTTTCCACTCCCACATCTTCTTCAAACTCTCTATTTGGTACCTCCACATTTCCTTCAACCTCTCTATTTTCCCTTAGTGCTCTCTTCTTTGCTTGTAGTTTCTCATTTTTTCCTTTAAACCAATTCTAATGTGATTGTACTTTTGTTTACAATTCCTTTGGTTTCCCATGTTCAAAAATTTAGAAATTAAAATATAATTCCAAAAAAACACAAGTGAGTTCAAGTTTTTAATGCTACAAACAATTCAAGACAAATTCAAATATCTCAAAGAAAAATTATAATATATGATAAGATCAAATTCCACAAATTGAAAAATCTATTTTTCCTCATATCCCTCATAAAAAAATTAATGATTTATAAATTTCAATATATCTTTTTTTAGAATAAAAAATATGTTAAATATAATTTTCCATATAAATATTTTAATGTTTGTTTTACATAGCAAAAAATAACAATATTTAATTTTCATAGAAAAACAATAAAATAAGACCCCTTCTCCCCTAAAAGAAATTCATTTTCATATATATACATATAGATAATTTCATTTTTCCCTTGTCAAAAAATAATGTTTGTAGCTTTAGAGAAAAACATCCAAAATATATTTTTTCCATAGGAGAAAGTTAATACTTATTTTCCATAGCAAGAAATAAAAACATTCAATTTCTATAGAAAAACAATAAAATAAGCCCCCTTTCTATAAAAAAATAAAAATAAATAATAAGCCCCCTTTCTATCAAAAAAAATCCTTTTCCCATGGAAAATATATCATTTTTTCCCTTAGGAAAGAAACAATGTTTACAACACCTTAAACATAATTTTTTTCTTACTTTGTACTCTATGCTCTGCACTTTTTCACTTTTCACTCCACACTCCATAATTTTTTTGTCTTCAATGAAATCCTTCGGCGGAAATATAGGTGGCATCAGTTGATAAAATGATCTGGTCAGCGAGAGGAGAGATTCTCTGCCAAAAATCTTGGCCGAGAATTTGTAAATTATTCGACCGAGAGTTTTCTCGACACTAAACTCTCAGCTGAGAGTTTGTTCATATGAAATATTATCTTCCAAATCTCTCGACTTAGATTTTGTGAAATTTTGATTAAGCACTTGTAAAGCTTTAAACTCTCAGCTGAGATTGTGGGCAGAAAAAGATTCTTTGCCCCAACGTTTGGCCGCGAGTTTTAAATTTTCTTAGACAAGAGTGCTTTCAAAGGAAACTCAGCACAGTTAATGCAAAGTAGAGTTATAACTAACTCTTGTTTGAGAGCTTTTTTTTTAACTCTCGGATGAAATATTTTCTCTGATGAGAGTTTTTGGTCAATGAAAATTAGGAAAAAATCTGCATTTTTTTAGGAAATGACTATTTTATAGGAACTTAATGCTTGCAAAATTTAAGAGTTAGATGATGTCTTTGGTACCACTCGATTCAAATCTGAATCTAGTTTTGAATGATATAATTTTTATTCATTTTCATGAAGAATTGATATTTATTAATCATTTTATACTAAATTGTGTCACTGTAGATTTTGAGACTTGTGAAAATTACCTAAAATGAAAAATTAATAACTTCAAAATAAAAATACCAAATAATTTGAAAATTCACCTTGTGCTTCCTCTCATTTTCCTCTTCAAAATGATATTTTCAAATCACTTATTAATGATCACATTAAAATGAAAATTAATGGATCACTGAATATGTTGAAAAATCACCATTTTTTCTGTTTGACCTTATTTCATTAAATAATAAAACATAGTGATTGAATCTTAAAATTCCCCAAAAATAGTCCATGTTTGAGTGCAATCTATGTATATTGTGATGATATTTTTTTTTCCCAAAATGATTACCATCTCTCCATACCATGGTGGGTCGTTAATTCACTCATTATACTTGCTTGAAATTTTTAAGTATATGCATTAAATAAACACCAAATTTCTCTATCTATATGTCTATAAAAAACACAAAGAGTACTTTTTATGGTGATGGATTTCGTAAACATACACGATATCTCCCTGATATGAGGTCCCAATTAGACCTCATATTGTTTGGTGTAGGGTTCCCATCCAGTTATATGGTCTATCCACCATTGTGAATGGTTTTAGAGATGTGCCTTGGTTACAACACATGCACAAGAGGTCATAGACACCTCTTTTGGGGAAACAAGTTCGTAATCTTTGTGTGACATTGGATGTAGAATGTAAAGGAAGTTTTCACGATCTTAAAGAGAGATGAGCCTCTGGTTAGGGAAGTATTATTACTATCCCAAGAGAGACCCATGAGTGGAAGGGAGAAAGACTTGTTGATTAACCTGAAAATTAGTTCACAAGATAAACAAAAATCATAAAATCATAACAACACTCATTCAAAAATATCCATATATAAGAATTGAAATAGTTCATTAGTCTTAGTATGTATTATTCCAACATATACCACAAACATATAAAGAATAGTCTTACTACATCCACGATACATGCATGAAGGAGTCCTATCTCGAAGAGATTCTGATTACTAATGAAAGATTACAAGTGCATTGTTACATTGGCGGAACACTAGATCCAGTAGTGTAACATGAAGCCACAAATTGCTTCTCCAAAGAATGATTTTACCTCCCATGCACAACTAGATAAGCCAAGGAAAATTCTAAAAGTTCCAATCCCTTTTCTTAAGTTATGAGGACCTAGTTATAATAAATTACAATGACTCTTGAGTTTCCTCATGAAATTTCAACTTCTATAACATATGGGTTTCCACATCACTTTTCACATTCTATAAATGACTCTTTACATCCCATGTCAATCTTTTCACATACCACATGTCTCTATTGTATTTCATTACATTGAACTTATTACAATAGACAAAATACATATAGGATGGTGTCTATATAGGAAAAAAATTCTAATAAGACAAAAATTCTTTCAAATAGGTAAGATAGTTGCGCCTTCATGGAGCTCATCGGTGATGTATGAATTCCATGATCTAAACTCTACAGCTATGAATTTGATTTGTACTGGAAGATCTGCTACAAACAGTGTCTTCACTTCCAACTCTTTCATTAAAACGGATTTGGAGTTAGATTGCACATTATTCCATAGCCATGGAAGTTTCTTGTGCACTTTAGCTGGCATAACAACATATTGTAGAATAATTTTCCTAGTGATCTCCAAGACTATCTATTATGATACTTTTTTTATTTGCTCAATATATTGCCTTACTTCTCGCATGATGATATACCTGCTTCTTTTTTCTCCAAGTGATCCCACTGAAGGAATCCCATGTTTTTGTGCCAGGGAATCCAAACCATTATGTAGTCGACTATAAGCAGCCATAGTGTTTGTTGTATGTTTACTGAGTCATATGTAGTTATGACTGTGGAGTCTCAACTGCACTCTATCAATCTCGACAATGTTCCTATCATTTATGACAAACCATTTTGGCACCTTTGGATATTTGGTAGCCCATTCCTGTATTTGATCAACAACACCTTCAAGAGATTCAGGGTTTCTTGTTCTTTCTTTTTAATACCATTTAGGGGTGTGAATACATCATGTAGGAGAATCATTTCATCACACAATTGTGCCATAATGGCATCCATTATTCCCAATTCTTCTTGTGTTGATACAGGCCATTCCTCTGTGTTTAGATTGTTGGAAGAAAAAGGTTGATTCTCTGCAGTGAGTTGCTCCACTTGTTTCTTTGTTGCAACCATCTCTTTTCTTAGTCATGAATTCTCACTTAAGAGATACTATAAATTGTAATGTGCCATTTTGGAAAAATCGACATTAAATTCCATGAACGCTCGAGGGTTTCTCCTGGTGTTTGCAGTTATCACCTTTTTAGTGGACATGAAGACTTGATTTTGTGGATCATTTGGGAATAATATTCATGTTTCCTACACGAACCTTATCTTTAGTTGATCAAACATAATATTACACACATCCATGACCCTAAATTTTGGTTTTGATAAAATTACAATCTCATTGAATGGGAGATGGCCATCTATAAGAGGAGTTTCTACTAGAGAGAGTAGTTCATCATCAATAGGATCGATGTCATCTTTTTCCTCCAATTCAAATTATGTATCTTGGGTCATATGTTCTTCTTCTAGTCTCTTTTCTTCTTCCTCCTCCTATGAGTGGCTTTGTTATTATTCCTCTATTCTCCTTCTTTCTTCTTATTCCTCTTATATATTCTAAGAAGGTCACCCTCCTTCCACTTCTCCTCTTCTTCTTATTGTATCTTTACTTCCAATATTTTCTTATCCTATTTAGCCTCAATAGTTCCTCTATTTAACATGCCTTCTTTCCTCTTTCTACTAATTTCTACTATTGGATCATTTTTGAACCTTTTCCTAGAGCTGCAGTGCTTGCTTGAGAAACTGTTACTTGTGATGCCTCCTGTATATGTACATATTAAGCTTGTGGAAATTAGGAGGGACCTGCCTCAATTCCTGGGTGTGTCTTCCTTAATGCATCATACAAATTCTTCACCTTTTCATATTCTACAGTATTCATTAGTACATATTCCCAAACCTATCTCATCTTGCCGCAATGTTCCATGCACACTTTCCTTGGATCATATTGATGAAAGCTTCTAACTTCAAAATGAAGGCACTTAAGTTATTTTATTTTGGAATTTTCCTCCATGAGGCCCTACAAATCATACATTCAAATCCTCAAAGGGAGAGTGGGCCAAGGATCCTTCTTTCTCCTTTGAAGTTGTGTTGATAACCCATTATTCAACTGATGGGAAACCACTTGTAAGACCACCTTGTTAGTAACATATCATGGCGTAACATGGGGATAAGTTTGGCATTTGAAGCATCTAATATATGTGTCATCTGGTGCAGAAAACCAATCATTGATATGACGCAATTCCTACTTCACCTGTTCTATCACGCAAGGAGGTTAAATTAGTCAAATCATGTGAGATATGATTGAAAAATAAATTCTCTGCCAATTTGTCATATGCTCCTATGAAACTTAGCTTTGATAATGCCTTGAAATGGAAATAGATTGGAAACTTGTCTTGTGGGGTCCAGTTCTAATGCATCCATGGGAATGCATACTAGGCACAGACCCCATTTAATAAATAAGATGACAATAAAACTTTGGTGTTGAGTTTTCCCATAGAGCTGCTTTTTCCTACCCAGCATGTCGTTGTAATTCAAAAGAAAGTATGTTCGCCCAATTAAATATTATGCCTCGAGTAATAACCAAGTTGAGCACGAATATCCAATTCTCTTCAAATACTTCTGCATTTTTCAACCCATGTAGCCTACAACCCATAGCAGTGAGGTATTGATATACCTTCTTCAAATTCCTAGTTGGGTAAACTTCACTTGGGCAGTGTTGGAATTTGGTAGGCTCTTGACACTATGATTTAATGATTTCACTTGTGTTGAGATTAGCCCAACTAGTATAGAATCTATTATTGGCATATTATATGGGTCTCAACGTATTTTAATAATCTAAGTATGCATATCCTATCCATAGTAGGTATCAATCTCACCACCGCTTTCACTGTGAAGCACCAGGTTGGAATCATCCATGTGTGATAGGATCCACTCAATTGCCTCTACATAAGGCATTACTGCAAACCTGCATGCAATCCTATGTATTCTAGAATTTTTTATGTTGATATAGTATTAGTTGTCTTCAGAATCCTCAGGGAACTACTTTTGCATGAATGTGCCTTTAATATTCTTCCATGTGACCTTAGAATATTTGTTAATAAAACATTGTGTATCTACAAGGATGTCAATTATAGGCTTTGTGATTTCCAATACTTCCTCAATGCTTGTTAAAAATTAGATAACATAGCAATGGATCACATAAAATATTTCAAAAAAAAAAACATATAAAAGAATAACATAAGAAAGACACAGATATATGTGGTTAACCCAATTTGGGCTACATCCAAGGAGAAACAATCAGAGCTTCCTTTTATATTATCTAGTAAACTAAAGAGATACAACCTACAACAAATCCACTATAATTTCTCTTCGCTCTCACACAATCTCCTCTCTCTTTCTCACACAGAATAATTATACACAACCGCAATGCAATTCTCTCATATAAATTGAGGGTTTCATTTTAGGGAAAAAACACCCTAAATTAACATAACTTCTACAATCAAATCTTTCACGTAATGAATGACCTAGATTGACTACGAAATTACAATATTTTACAAGGGAATTTTTATCAATTTTTTTCTTTGGGGGGTGCTTCCCCCTGACTACCCTAGTAGGGGTGACTCATAAAATCATTGTCACCCCTGTGAACCCCCCTGACAACTATCCCACAGGTGGAATTGCTGCCCATTAGGAATTGGGGTCTAACACGGCTAAAAGGAGACCTTTGAATCAAGAATATAATCAAGCTCCACACCCAATAGTTATTGATTCTTAAACTTCTTTTGAGGCCACTCGACAGGTGATTGGAGGCTTAGTTCTTATAGATGATGAGAGAATAATAAGACTAGTAGTTAGAGCACCTGCATGTGGAAGCACAGTCATGGAAAAAAATATTAGCTTTAAGAAATCCTCTATCTATTACAAGAAATAACTCAGCAGATAGTGTTCAAAGAGAAATTGGGTATAGCTAAGAGCATAATCCTATCAAAGATGAGACATGATCACTTTTTAGGTAATAAAATTACATCAAGATAAAGGAGTGTGCATGTCGAAGTAGTAGTGTAATGTTAAGGCTCCCATGAGGCTTCAAGGTGTGCTTTGCACTCAAGGAAAGGGAAAAATATACTGTTAGGATCCCATGATTTGGCTGATTGGCAAGCCAAATGACAGTGTGACCTCAAACCAATCTTTGGAGCCCAAGGACCTAGCCTTCCTAGACTCAGAGAGGGCTCTCTAGTTTGTATAAGGGATATCTGTGTGTTTGCATATTGTGTTCTTGATTTTAGGCTAGTTATGAAGTAGGTTTTTGGTTTTGGTTTTTAGGTTGTGAGGGATGAATTGATCAAATACTAAGATAGGTAAAAAAGATGTCAGATCAACTGGGCTATGGGGTCGAAAAGGTCAAGAAAGCTTTCAGGTGGTGATACAAGGTTGTTGAAGGGCCAATTTGATTTGAGGTAAAATGGATCTTTGGGTAAAATGGAGTGAGATGGACATTAGATTTGTGAAGAACAAAGGATTTCAAACATAACTAGTTTAATAGCTGACATAAACATGGTAGGGCTAACCATTAATCATGAAAAATGTAACTGTAAACTGATCAATGCATAGAAATAAACATTCAAGCCATGCATAGAGATATATGACTCTCTAAATTTAGGAAATGGCTATCAGACTTTGGGGAAATACATTTAAGACAAAAAAACAAATCAAATCACTATGAAGGAACGCCTAAACATAGTATTTCAAGCTATTGGGCAGTTTGAAGCAAGATTGCATAGTTTTAGGCAAAGGGCAAGATCAGTACAAGACCCCCTTAGTTCAACAAATGAAAATCTAATCAATCAAAGAGAGGTTTCAGAGGTTGAGCTATGACTAGCCATGAGTAAGCAGGGCATACCGTGAATCATACTTAGCATGCATAAAACCATAAATGAAACAAGCAAACAATATTCTTCAGTTATTAAAGAGCAATCAAGGATTCTTTAATATGACTAAGAATGAAGAAAACATAGAAGCTATAAAGAAACAGGAAATTTGAGGTGCCTCCAAGGGCATGTCTCAAATCTATTCTCTATTTTCTTATAGCAAGCAAGAACATGAAATTATCAATGAAAACTAAGAAACAAAACAGAGAGAGAGACACTATACCATTCTACCAAGTCATGGAATCCAACAACAATCCTCTTTCATCATCCAAAAACATCCAAAAAACTATCCAAAAGCATGAGACAAGTGTTTCTTCCAAACTTTTATGACCATATATTGCTTCTATTCATCAAGTTCAGTCTTATTTAAAATGAAAGCCTTTGGAATATATAGGCCAATATGAGGGAAAACCTTCTAGTTCAACTTGCAATCTCATTGGCCTATCCAAAATATCTAATTTTGTCCTTGAGGCTTTTCAAAGCCCAAGGCACAAAATATCTAATAAAATATCTCAAAAATGCTAGAAAAGGAAAATAAATTGACTTTCCCTAACTAACCATGCACAAAAATAGCTAAACGCACATGAGGAAAAGTCACTTTTGAAAGGTGCATTTTTTACAAAAATACTTAAGAAATACATTAGCAGAAAGTCCGCTGAATTGCCGGCAACTTTTGGAGGCCTTCTTGATGTCAAAATGAGGCCCATGATGGCTTGTTGGAAAGATATGAATGTCTATTTTCTGAAAAGGTTTATTTTGCTCCAAACGGACCACTAGAAGTCCTCCAAAAATAGACCTGTGTGTAAAAACCCAAAAAATAGGCCTTGCTGATAAACGGGGCAGAGTGTGGAAAAAGTGAGAGTTTTCCGCCATTTTGGGGGAGAAAATCATCTTCAAATGATCTGAAAATTGTTGAGTATATGACCCTAAAATTTTGGCATCCAATGATACCATTTTCATCCTTTGAGGATGCCCAAAACTGAAATGGCGATGCCCATGAGTTTTAGCCAAAAACCCAAAAATGACAAAAAACCAAAACTTGTTGAATTTCGCCCAATTTTGGCGAGCATGACCCTCAAGGGTTTTTAGAAACATGCTATGAAGCTGAGGCCAAAATTTGGAGCTTTGAGGTGTCTTTCTTCAATTTTGGTGTCGGGCGCCTCCTTTGAGCCTCCTTGAATTTTTTCTGTGTGGCCTTCAATTTCCGCCGGGAAAACTGATTTAGATTTTTATAATGCCCAGTCATCCTCCGTTGAAGGTCCAAGTCTCTATTTGCCTTCTCCAACTTCTTCTCCAAGTGATCATTTACCCTCTCAAGCCATTCTTCTTAATTTTTCTCTATCTCTTGGGTGAACAATGTAGTGAGAGGGGTAGATTGGAGAAGGGCAGCTTCTTCTTCCTTTTGTTTCTCAAGGGCTCTTTTGAGCCCCATGGTTCTTGGCCTTTTTCTCCTGGGCTGATCTTCATCTTCACTCTCATCGAACTCACCCATGAGTTCTTCCAATCTCACTTGTGCCTTGGAGGCCTCTTTTTTGTATTTGATGGCCCGTGTCTCATATACCGCCATATGAACACTCATCTGTTTGTTTTGAATTTGCAAAAAGTGATTGAAGTTTCTAGCCCTCTCTAGATCAGTCCTCATAGCATCAATTTGGTTTTCTCTATTGATCAAGAGAGTTTCTAGGATTCGGGCTTCATTGTCACTATCATCACTTTGAATTTGAATTATTTCAAAGTCCCTCTCCTTTTCATGGCTGCTTTCTTCTTTCTCCTTTCCTTTGCTTTGGGTGCCTCCTTTAGTCTTACTCCTCTTAGGCAATTCGACAATGGGATTCTTGGCCAATTTCCCCTTGCTTTGGAGGGCCCTAGTAACATTTGGAGTTACAACTTTAGGCACCCTTTTCCTTGATGTCCAGGGCTTGGCCACTTTCGGAGAAGAGAGAATTTCCCCTTGACTTGGAGAGGCATCTATCACATGCTCTATTGGCTCTTTTCCCTTGTTACTTTGCTCATCATTCTTGCCACTGTCTTGGATTTCTTCATGGATGCCTTGACTGTCCTTTTGCATTTCTTTTTGAGGGATGTCCTCCTCACTGTGTTGCACCTGTTCATCATGTTGCCCTTCTTCTTCATGAGGCTGTTGTTCATCATCATGTGGCTACCTCTCCTCACTGTGCTGCACTTGTTCATCATCATGTTGCTCATCATCATCTTACTCCTCTTGCTCATGCTCTTCTTCCTCATCCTGCTCTTTTTCTTTTTCAATGGGAAATTTGAGCTTCTTGGGAATGGGCTTGCTTGAAGAATGCAAAGGATGGTGAGTGGAAGGCGAAGGATATGTATGAAATGAAGGGACAGTGGCGAAATCTGGATGTTTAATGAAAGTATCCCAAGATATTTCTTTCATCTCAAGCTGATGAAGAATGATAACCTTGATGAGGGAGTGATGGAAGAGGCAGGCTGACTGCTAAGAAGGAGGTTTTTTCTGAACAGTGGAGGCCATTTTTTCAATACTTCTATGTAGCATGAGCAATCGGACATGGTAAGCATAGACTCGGGAGAATATTCCCTCACAAGTGAAGTATTTCATGATTATCTTCATGAGGGGGGCATAACTAGTCAATAGATATGAGAAGGGAAAAATGGATGGTCATGAATCTCTATGCTCAGGCTTCATAAAATTCTTGTATTTTTCTGAGTCTAGGTGGCTTTGTTTAAACCACTTCTATTCGACATAAGGGATTTTTGTGGCCTTGGAAATGGACCTTGGAGAGAATTTGAAATCTAGGCCTGCCAGCTGAAAGTGCTTCTCTTGAAATCTCAAAGCATAAATATGTGTCAAAGGAGAATAGATTTTCACCTCCTGCACCCTTTGAAAAAACTCTAGACACCCAACCTCATGAAAGTTAAACAAGACTGATGGATGGGCATTTACCTCTTTAGTGGAAACAGGCTCAAACCTCCTGTGAAGGCCACTCCTACTGTCTTGCCTGGGAGGCATTTTGTTTTGAATGTTCTTTGAAAAACCAAGCTATCTTAAATGGCCCTTGAAATGTTTTTCTCAACCAAACCTCTGTCCTCCTTATCATTCACTGTTTGACCAAGACAAACTGCTTCAAATGTTTTGTGATATAGTCCCCCAACACCAACTTTGTGCTCCTTATAAATCATTGTTTTGTCCTCTTTTATGCCAGACAAAAAGTATTTGTCAAATAAAAAGCACACAATCAATTTATTATCGTGTTTTGGGCAAGGTATTGAAAAGAGGTATATGTGTTTTCTTCTTAAAACAAGGATCTCCTTGTGAAAAAAAAAAATCACCCTTCCCAAAACAACACTCTTCTGCTATTCACTGTTTTTACAGAGGTAGACAAAAAACACCCTCAACTGACTTTGCAAAATCTCTCACCACACTCTGTCTTATGGAACAATGGAGGCTGCACAGATTTGGCTGTTTCATCACACAGAGAGGACTTTTTCAAAACGACAAGGCTTTACCTTATAAACAATGTTTCACCTTAGATTTTGTAGACAAAGGTTAATTTTGTTTTATCACTGTTAGGACACCTTACATCAACTTGAAAACCTCTACCACTGTGTTTTTTTGCCTTGAAATTAGTGTTATGGTTTATCACTATTCTTGAAGGCAGTTTTAGGCCTTTTGAAACTGATACAAAAACACCACCTTTCACTATACTAATCTTGGGCAATCATCGCAACAAAAAACCTTGGATTTTGCTCAAACACCTTACTCTCCAACCACTGTTTTTGTCTTGTGAAAATAACCTTGTCACCCCTTTCAGATTTTCAACAACTAGTAAGGAGCAATGGAGAATACCTTGCAATCTTGTCACGGACCCTTTTTGATCATTTGGTAGCTCCAAAGATGCTTTTCGAGGGCTTTATGAGTGAGCGGCACGTTCAGATGGAAGAGCATCGCGCTGTGTAGAGGAGTCGGGTCGGCCTTCGGGCAAAGGTTGACTGCGCGCACAGGCGCGTCGTGCGCCACTACAGGCATGCTGCACCACTATATAAAGCCTTTGTATTTTCTTCGCTAAACGCGCAACGAGCTTTTTCCAGGCACGCCGCAAAGGCTTTAAGCCTCAAAACACTCTGCAAATGGCTCAAAACTTCTCGCTTCATCCAGGGAACAACTAGGGGAGCACTTGGTGAGTTTTAAATTTGCAACATGAGCTTTGCAACGGTAACCCCACCTCTTATATGAAAGAAAAATCAAATGTTTTCATATAATGCTTTAGAGGGTTTATGTGTTTGAAAAGACTTTTTGTTTTGTCAAAACATGAGCCATTGCCTTTGCAATTTTATCATTTTAAAACGTTATAAAGACTCATCTTCAAACAATTCCTTTGACAAGATGTCGCGGTCGAATTTTGAAAGGCAACATAGTGATGGTTCTCGTTGAAGTAAAAAGGCCTTTTTAAGAAGCTACCAACCCCTTCTACTTCCTTTTCACTGTTTCTTATTAAAGAAAAAACTCTGTCACTTCTGCCTATTGCTGAATTTTTAAAAGAAAAACCTTGCTCAAAGACAAATAAATGATTGTAGATACATATTTTGCATGAAATTTCTCTTTGACTGTGGGTGAAGCTTAGTTGCATTCACCTAGGTTTTACCATCATCTATTTATCAAAAGGAACTCCTTTTGAAAACCCCTCCTACAGTCAAATGCAACAGCAAGGTATTTTTACATGTTTTCATAAGGCACAGGCCTTTGTTTGTGACAGTGGCATGCTTCATTTGCTTTGAGTGTTGTTCCTGAACTTGAAACGCATGCCATATCCTTTCTTACACATTGATGAACCTATGTGTCTATTTCCAAAGCCTCCTTCAAAAGCCAGGCTTAGGTTACCTTCTTGTCCATTTTGATGAGTTTTTTGAAAAATATATTCATGGATAGGAAGAGTAAAGCTTCTTTGAACATCAACATCACTCTTTGGCCTATGTTTAACCCAACTCTCAACTCATAAACCTTGAATGGATTTCTACTAATTTCAACTCTATTTTTTAAAGGAACAATGGCTAGATTTCATGCCTGTTGATCAAGGAGAAGTATCTTTGGAAACTCTTAATGAAATTACATACCTCAGCAGGGTTTGTTCATTTTGGCTTCAGATTGCCTTTGGAGGAAATATCTGATAGAAGACAAGTCAAACCTCTTTTATTATTACAGTACCACTGCTTTCCCTCCGTTTTTAACACCATTTTTCTATCCATAAGCCTTTAGTTGCTTTCCAACTGCACTTAAAACCCACTTTTAAGTCAGTGAAACCTATAATGAATCTTTGAAACACCACTGATGTGTTAGTGGTCTTCATCTATTGGAGACAAGGTGTTAAAAAAGTTCTTCAGGAAGTTTACAATCATTGTTAGCTTTTTTCCCTTTAAATGAGGCCATACCTCTGTTCCTGACCCTATGCTTATTAGATGAAGGAGGATTTTATCAGATTGCCAAACCCTCTTCTTGTAAAATGAAGGAGGTTTTCAACCAATGACCTGACCATCTGCTCATGTATGGAGGAGGTTTTCTCAGTCTTTCAACCTTCTGCTCATGTATGGAGGAGGTTTTCTCAATGATGCCATTTCATCAGCTTTCAAACAGTGTTATGTTTCTTTTCACTACCTATTCATGCTTAAGAAAATAAAAGTGACAAATTGATAATATGCCATGAGGGGCATTTCTCTGAGACGTGTAATCCTGCTATTAAAATACCTTTATGCATCTTTAGACATCAGAAGCAACCTTACCAGTATCTGCATAATATTACTTGTTATTCATAAGTCACTAACCTTTTGAATATGTTTGTAGGAGCTTATTGAAACAACTCTTTGTTCAGTAGTTGCATCCCAGGCTCAAAACCACATGAGAAGTAGCTGCCTTCTCATGTTAAGTTTAATAATGTCTTCTGGAACACTGGTACACTTTTTCTCTTGAAAAAGACATTGAAACACTGTAAATCCACCTAATATCAGTTTGACCTATGGCATATGCACTGCTGAGACATCAAGGTTTGTTAGTGGCGTGACTTAAGAGTGTATCAAGCTTTGTTTGCAAAATAGGAAGGTTATCTATGACTGGTTGATATTAGACAGAGGTTTTTGGGATTTAGGATAGTTTGCCAAGGGAGGAATGCCTAAAGCACCACTACCTAACTTAGGGGAGAATTTTTGGACAAATTTGGAGTATTCTCTTTGGAGCTGATGGACAAGTTTGTATGGCTGAGGCTATATAGGGCTTGACAATGAGGTTTTATCTCATCATGGGCTGATTTTAAAAGGTAGGAGAGCAAAAATGTTTATGGGTGTTTTCCAGCTGGAAAATTTGACAAATTGGAGATCAGCTGCTAGAAAACATGGCTTTAAAAACTAGCCATCGTCAATAGGTGAAAAATACTATTGATTAACAGTGGCTCCATTTGGGGAGGGCAGCTCCTTTTCAGGAGGTGTCCAGAATTTTAGATCTCGGTTCTTTGAAGACCAGTGCCTTTATCCATTGGTGCAAATTTCTTTCTTTCTTGATGCTATTTCTGAAAATTGACAACATGATTAACATTAATGACACTTCTACCTACCCCACTATATTTCCTAACATTTTTTCTTCTTTTGGGTGCATTTGGACTAGCAACCCTTTGACATAATATTTTTGAAAAATGATACTATATAGTTCTACACTTATATTTGTCGGGAGTTCAGATTAAGCTGATGAACTCTTTTTTTTCTCTACCTATGCTAGATCGACTGTCAAGGTTAAGCTGTTTGACAGGATTTTATTCGCTAATCTAAAACATGAAATTGAAAAATGACCAAATCAGGATTAGACAGTCTGATTTGTCATATACTTGTGGCATGAAAGACAAGCTGCACACAAATATTATTTTGCATAAAATGAAATCTAGAAAAACAAGGCTAGGATACACAATTTGTTTTTCATCCCTGCTTTCCTCTTTGGTTCTATTTTGAGCATGTGGAACCAGTATATTTTCCTAATCTACTCTCATTGATAAGTCAAGCTTACACAATGTTGACTATCTTTTCCTCTCACTAACTTATGAGCAAATAAATTTAAAACATGTTCAGTTATGATTAGGCTAGATAACTGAACAAGACATTTGAGCACTAGTAGCGGCATTTAGACTTTCGCGCTTTCCGAATGACTATTTTTTGAACATGGGGATTTCTTTCTATTTTTCAAACCGTCCTCTTTTTCTATTTTTATATTGTTTTTTGAATTTTCTGTTTTTGATTTATTTTTCAAACAATGGTATATACAATAATTGAAAATGTTTTTAAAATTGGAGCTCTTGACAAAAATAATGCTTTAATGTCCTGCCATTCACAAGACCTCCAAAAGTTTCAATCCCATCAAGTTCTTGCAAGAAAAAGGCATTGTTTCCGCTAACTGAGCTGATGATGAAAGGCCCCTTCCATAAGTTTTCAAACTTGCCATGTTTACCTTTGTCTTCTCTTCTAGAATCCCATTTTAGCACTTTGTCCCCAATTTGAAAATCATTTTCCTTGGTCCTTCTATCAAAAATCTATTTTATTTTGTCTTGTGCTAACTGAGCCTTTTGGTAAACTTCTTCCCTTGTTTGTTGTAAATGGATAGTCTGATTTACCCTCCTTTGCATGTCATTTTCTTCTGTTTGAACTTCCTGCAATAGCTTCATTACTGGAACCCCTAAAGATGTTGGGAAAATGGCATCTATGCCATATACTAGTTGGTAGGGAGACATACCTATTGATTTTTTGGTGGTTAGTCTATCAGCCCATAGTGCGTGTACTAGTTTTCTATGCCATGTTTTTTTATTTTGTTCCAGAAGTTTCTTTATGATGTTGACTAGGATTTTGTTAGAGGATTCGGCTAAACCATTACCTTGAGGGTAATAAGCTGTGGAATGTCCTAATGAAATGTGATATTTGTAACAGAAGTCAACCATTCTTTTGGAGGAAAAGGCAGCAGCGTTATCCGTAATGATCTTTCTAGGACAGCTGAGTCTAGATAGGATGTTGGTTTCTAGGAACTTAATGATGACTGAATCGGTGGCGTTCCTGGAGGGTATTGCTTCTATCCATTTGGTAAAGTAATCAGTGGTTGTAAGGATCCATTTATGTTGAGCGGACGAAGAAGGGTGAATTTCCCCAATAAAATCTAGACCCCATTGCTGGAAAGGTCCTTCAACTATGATGGGATGTAAGGGAAAAGGTAAAAGCTTTTTCTTGCCATAAAAAATTTGGCACTTATGGCATGTCATAACTAGTTTGTGAGTGTCAAGAAATAAGGTAGGAAAATAATAACCAGCTCTAAGGATTTTGTTCGCTGTGGTTTTCCAGTAGAGATGACCTCCACATTCTCCTTCATGCATTTCGTGCATGATTTTCTCTGCATCAGAATCAAGAAAACATTTAAGCAGCATACCAGTGGGATTTTTCCAATACAGAATTCCATCTATAATGCAAAACTTTAAAGATTTTTGTTTTTGAAATCTTTCTTTTGTTTTTGATAAAGTTGGAGGAGCATTCAGATAAAATAATACATAAATAATATCTGCATACCAAGGTGAATTTAAAAACACTTGTTCAACATAAGGGGCTGTGCATTCTTCTTGTTCTCCTAAGGTATCAACAAAATTTATATCTAATGCTTGGAGGCTAGTTTTAGCCATTATTCTTGCAAGTCATTGTCCTTTAACCAGTTAGGTGGTCGGATTTCTAAGTCATATTCTAAGATGATAGCGATCCATTTCCCTCTTTTACCATCGGGATCTTGGTTTAATATATCTTTCACGACGGTATTTGGAACAAAAGTAATGATATGAGAATGCATGATGTGAATGCCTATTTTTCCATGATGTTATATTTCAAGGGAGCATCTCTTAGGGATTTGCTAAAAAAGGCAATGGGTTGTTCTTGCCCTATTGCGTTCTTTTGTAACAACACAACAACTATTGTGTGTTCAGAGGCAAATGAAAAAATGTAAAAATCTTTGGTAAAATCAGGACTTATTAGTACCGGTGTTTTAGTTAGGGATTTTTTAACTAACTCGAAAGGTTTTTTGGCTTCCGTATTCCACTTAACCCAACCTCTTTTTTCAACATGTTTGTGATATCTCTTAGAAGTTCGACAAGATTTGGGATGAATCTTCTTAAGAAATTGATCTTTCTGATAAAGGATTGCAGCTCCTTTATGTTTCTGGGGTGACTTATTTGTAATATACCTTCAATTCTTTGGGGGTATATTTTTATTCCCTCTTCCGAAATGATGTGACCTAGGAGTTTTCCTTCTTCGAGACCGAAAAGTGTTTTCTTGGGGTTTAGGGATAAACCATATTTTCTACATTTATTAAAAAACCTTTCTTAAGTGAATCAGGTGCTCTTCATCTGATTTGGAATATACTCTGATATCATCGAGATATATGACTATGAAATAACCTATGTCTTCTGAGAAGGCTATGTCCATGGCTCTTTGGAATGTGGCGCCGACATTCATCAATCCAAAAGAAACTTTAACGTATATGAAAGTGCCCCAAGGTGTGGTGAAAGCTATTTTGTGTTGATCAGTGGGGTAAACCAGTACTTGGTTGTAACCAGAAAAACCATCAAGTAATGAGATCCTTTTAGCACCTACTACCTTTTGAAGTATGTGGTCCATTTTGGGCAACGGATAGTTGTCTTTTAAACAGGCTCTATTCAGGTTTTAGAAATCGATACAAAGTCTAATCTCACTAGTTTTTTTCCTAACTGATACTAGATTTGAAACCCACTCAGAGTACCTGAGGGACACTATTATCCCAGCATCATACATGTTTTTTATTTCCTTTTCAACCAAAGGTAGTAAGACTGGGTTTATTCTTCTTAACTTCTGTTTGGAAGGCTTTTGGTTTTCTTTAAGGGGAATCTTATGTTGAATGATGCTTGTGTCATATGATTTCAAATCTTGGTACCCCCATGCGAAAACATCTTTAAATTATTGAAACAACTTGATGTACTTATGTTTTATGTGAGGATGGAGGGTTTTGGATAGTTTTATCTTTCTTGGTTCTTCCGGGCTTCCTATGTTATATTATTCTATGTCGACCTCGGTAGATTCCATTTTCGGTTTTTTGGCCACATCATTAAAATCAAACAATTCTTCTAAAGGTGCAAGCCCTCTGGGTATGGTGTCATTTTCACAGTCTAAGACTTCAAGTTCCCTTTGGTCTATGTCCTCTCCTATCTCAGTTTCATATGAATGATTTACCAAGTTTACATCGGTCCAAGAAGGTAAATTTGGCTCTTGATCTTGATTTTGGCTAGGATTCTTTTCTTCATTTTCTCAGTCTGTTTTGGTCACTTCATAATCATTCGTAGATTGTAAAAAATCATCAATTTGATCGTCATCTTTGAATATTTTCCAATGGTAAATATTGTCTGGTACCGTAGGGCGATGTTTGAACTGAATACTGTATTGCTTGTTTAGACATGGTATTTGGCCATTGCTTGCAGCAAAGGCGAGCTCATTGGCTAGGCTATTTTGAACCCTAGGAATATAAGTGAGTTCATATTTTTTAAAGGTTTTGAGGATTTCTAAAGCTGCATTCATGTATTCTCTTAGTCTTAAGTTTTTTGCCAAATATTCACCTTTGATTTGCCTAATTACAAGTTCTGAATCTCCCTGGGCTGATACTTTCTTGGCTCCTAAGTCCTTAAACATGTGCAAACCAAGGAGAAGGGCCTCATATTCCACAATGTTATTATTACATTGGAATTATAATCTGAAAGAATGACCTTCATTAGTATTGTGTATCCAGATGCCGTCCCCCAAACCAGTTTTTCCACAAGAACCGTCAAAGCTTTTACTCCAAAGAGCTTCTTTTTCATACATGATACTAAGCTGTTTTTCAGGTTTCTTGGAACTTTGGTCATCGGTTTCTTCATTTAGTAATGGGAAATGTGGTTTTGATGGTTTTAAATCCTCTTCATTTTCTTTTATCTGCTCATTTATATCACTTTCATTGTATAATATAAAAGAATAAAAATTGGAATGAATGGAATAAATGGGAGTGTTGTTTGGCTTATCCCGGTTGCTAACCATGTATTTTGTAACGACCCATTCCCCTATTATACCCAAAACAATATTAGCGTGTGAACGATATAGGCATTTGATAGCTACACCTGCCTATACCGTCCACATCGCACTAGTACGCCCACCTAATATCAAGATTACAAAGATTGGGGACTTAATATTAAGATTTCAAACTTTATGTCAAATTCAACCAAGTATAAAATTTTATGAAACAAGGTAATAAAGGAAATGAAGTAATAAAGTTAATGAATCTTTAAGTTAAAATGAGTATGCGATATTAAAGATTTATATTAAAGGTACTTAAATAAAATCCCACCTTTATAAATATGTATACGTAAGCACATTAATGGGATCACCCACCATAACAACATTTAATATAAACTTAAGGTTGGGTAAAGCCTCGGGAAGTTTGAGGCGGTGGAGAAAGATTGTTTACATTATATTCATATCCAAACATAATGAAAAGGATACCACCATAAATACATAAAAATATCATCATTAATGAGGATAAGACTTCGGGAAGTTAGAGGCGGTGGAAGGAGATCATTTAAAGGAGGTGGTATGGAGGAGAAGGGGGGGAAAAAAAGGTTTTCTGGGAGGAGGAGAAATGGTTTCTGCTGAAAGGAGAAGGAAGGAAATGCTGGCTTGCAGTGTTTGGGGAGGAGTCTCTTGTTCTTGGAAATCTGGGCACGGGGGACAGAGGGGACACCCTCTGGGTCTGGGATTAGTCCCGGATTTCGCTGGGAGGATTCGATTGCCCCAGTAATCTGTTCTGTTCAGTACATCACCAACAAATCTGCAGCCGCTTCAGGTTCAGGATTCGTAAGTTTGTGCTGATTTTCAGGTATTCTTCTACATATAGGTTAGGTTAATTATGCAAGCTGAAATTTCAATTTATATCCTTTCAATGTCTTATTAAGATCTGTTTTACTTAAACAAAAGTTCAAATAGTTCAAATAGGTACAAATTCTAGAACTCTCAGTGCAGGGTTATTACATATTTCATGTGAGTTTCTCAGTATAGTCTCCTATTCTGGTTGAAAACTGGGATGGTAGTGAACGGCATATCCATTTGAAGGTTACCTTATATTTTGGCAGCCCATGCCCTTGATAGTAGCATTCCATACTTAGGAGGAATATCGGCCACTACTATGTCCATGACTAGGTTTTTTGCTGGTAGTTGTGTTAAGGAAAAACAGAGGTTCTTTATTAGACCTAAGTATTTGACCCGACTTGAATCAAAGGAGTACAGGTCTTTGTAAGGTTGAATTACCTCTAGACCCAGGTTCTCCATGATTTCTTTAGGCATGAGGTTATGGGAGGCACCAGAATCTAACATGGCATTATGTAATATCTTGTCCTGTATGTTCAAACTTACATAGAAAGGAGAGACAATTCCTTCTTGGTATTCACCTTCTATTTTTGGGCCAAACAAGAGCTCGGGTTTGTCATCAGTTAGATTTAAAGTATCTGCCTCATTTCCTATATCAAAAAATTTGAATATTTGAGATCTATACCTATCTATAGTTATTAGCTCAGTAAGGGGTATGGTTATTTTTATTTTGGAAATTTCCCCTTCGAAACTAAAAGGATTTTGTAGTTTGGACAGATTTGTTTCAGCTTTTTCGAACATGACTTTCTCTATGTTCTTAATTTGCTAACTCTGGTTCGAGACTTTGTTCAACATAGCCATCTCAGGAATCTTGGCAGAGGTATTCGGACAATATGGACTGAAGCTTGTCTGAATAGCTTTATCTTTGTTTTGGTTATTTTTCCTGACCACGATTTTGTTGCTATCCACTTCTCTTTTAAGGATGTTATCAAGGGCTTTAGCAGTGTCCGAACTACCTTTCTTGGAGTTGTCTTGGTTTCTTTTTCTTCTGAGATCATACTGCCTATGAGCTTCTATTATGGCATTCTAAAAATCTATGACAGGATCTTCAGGATCTTCATAGTTGGTTTCATTTTGATTTGGAGAGAAGAAAGCTTGTTCTTCTTCTGTGAGGTAGACTTCACACTCGTTATCAGAACCTATAAGGTTCAAATGATTTTCACCAATGGGTTCTGTATCCCTCTCATCCTCATCAACATAATTTTCATTAAAGGGTGGCCTAATTTGTTGGTCAATTTCCCTTGGTTTGTTTGAGACTGGTTTCTCCTAAAGTTTTGGTTCTGATTCCTGTTTTGAGGGTTTGGCTGGTTGTCCCTAAGAGGTGATTTTTCACTCATTTTTTCCCACATATTTGTCATGGATTTAACCAGACCATCTATTCTAGGATCTGAGGAAGATACTAAAGGGGCAACTTCGTCACGGTATGTGACTTTCTTCTCTGCTCTTATCCTAGCTCTCTTTTCAGCTAAGTTGGCTTCTGCATTTATAGCCACTCTTTTCATTTCCTCTAAGGTAGGGGGGTCCTTGTCTATTAGTTGATAAGTCATGTCTGGGTCGAATCCTTCGGGGAATTTCGCTAAGGCTGAGCCAAGTAGAGGTTTGAAGTGAGCTGGGAGGGCGTTATACACACTGTTGAACCTAGTGCAGTATCCCTGGACACTTTCCCCATTTTCCCGTTTTAGATTGTTATATTATGATAGGATTTGAATCGGGTTCTTTCTGATTTCCCACTTATTTATGAAGGTTTGGTAGAGTTCTGGGAGATCGTGGATGTTGTTTGGAGCTAAGCTCTTAAACCATTTTTCGGGTTCTCCACCCAGACTTTGGGCGAACATCCTCATTCTTATGGCCTCGTCCTCTATTTCCATGTATTCAAAGGCATCGCTAATTATATCTACATGTTGTTGAGCTATGGTAGTCTCAACTCCGGTAAAGTGCGGGATTTTGGATTGATCGTCATTTTGTAAGGGAGCCAAAGGGTGTGGCAACACCAAGGGTGCATACCAGGCTGCCATGGCGGGAGCTAATGGATGATGTACAAAATGAGGGCTTGTAGGATGAGCTGAGGTGTTTTGAACAGTAGTGGTTTGGATGGGTGTGGTGGATGTACTTGGACTAGTGATCTGATTTTGAGCAGATCTGGGATGGTAGGAGCCAAATTGATGGAGAAGCTGAAATTCGGGAGGTGTAGTAGGCGAGGCTTCTCTACTAGGACTTTGTGGCAGATCTAGGGGCTCAAGATCATCAAATTTTACCTTACTTTGTGACTTGCTTCTAAAAAGGGTTTTTGTTGATTTTAAGTCAAATGGGGAATCCTGCAAGGCTGTGAGGTGTTCAGGTACTGATCTTGCTTTCCGGATGGACCTATCAGTAGCTAAATTTCTAGTTTCAGAAGCTTGCCACAGAATCTTCTCTGGGTCATCTACTATGATAGGTGGATTTGGGTCTGGATGAGATCTGGTATAAATCCTTTGTGAAGCCATATTTCGAATTCACAGCTTAGAGAGGATGGAATTTGTGGTTGTTTTGGATGGATGTCCTCTCTAGGGGTTTACTAATGTGAAGGATGGTCAAAACAAAAATTAGGATTAGTGGAGTCACCAGGTGGATGTCTATGAGAACTATGGTTCACCACCAACACTATCAAAGATGTTTTTGGAAAAAGTTTTCTAGCGAACTTTGAGATGAAGACTTGCAAGGAAGAGTGACTCACTTGGTTTAAATAGTTTGCTAGGCTGTTTGGACAAGCTAATGGTTCTATTTGCAAGATTATTTCTGTTTATCTCCTATGTTTAGATGAAATCTTCTGAATCGCTAAGTTATACTTAGTTTGTCACTGATTACAGAGTTTGCACCATAAGTTTTAAGTTTTGGAAAGGATGAGTTAACAGAAAGGTATGGTTTATGAATTTTTTGGTTTTTTATGGAGTTTTTAGGCCTACTGGAGGCTAGTGGAGTCGCCAGGTGGAACTTGGTTGTTTTTTGTAAAGATGTAGCTATGGTCCACCACCAATAACTAGGGAAAAGCCAATCTGGGAATGTTTTGGGGTTTTTGAGTTTTCTATATGTAGCCCTGAGGTTTGGAAAAGTTTCATATAGCTGAATCATCATTTTGCTAAGATGGTGAAGGAGCTAGTTTCTAATCTTCAGAAAATACCTAAGTTTTCTAATTTTGACTGAGATTTTGAGAGTTACTAAGGGATACCGAGGATGTTTTGAATCAAGGTCCCACTGCGATTTCCATTACGTTAGGGTCTCGTGATTTGGCTGATTGGCAAGCCAAATGACAGTGTAACATAAAATTAATATTTGGAGCCCAAGGACCTAGCCTTCCTGGACTCAGAGAGGGCTCTCTCTATTTGTGTAAGGGATATCTGTGTGTTTTCTTATTGTGTTCTTGATTTTAGGCTAGTTATGAAGTAGGTTTTTGGTTTTGGTTTTTGGGTTGTGAGGGATGAACTGATCAAAGACTAAGATAGGTAAAAAAGATGTCATATCAACTGGGCTATGGGGTCAAAAAGGTCAAGAAAGCTTTCATGTGGTGATACAAGGTTGTTGAAGGGCCGATTTGATTCGAGGTAAAATGGATCTTTGGGTAAAATGGAGTGAGATGGACATTACATTTGTAAAGAACAAAGGATTTCAAACATAACTAGTTTAATAGCTAACATAAACATGGTAGGGCTAACCATTACTCATGAGAAATGTAACTGTAAACTAATCAATGCATAGAAATAAACTTTCAAGCCATGCAAGGAGATATATGACCCTCTAACTTTAGGAAATGGCTATCAGACTTTTGGGAAATACATTTAAGACAAACAAACAACTCAAATCACTATGAAGGAATGCCTAAACATAGTATTCCAAGCTATTGGGCAGTTTGAAGCAAGATTGCATAGTTTTAGGCAAAGGGCAAGATCAGTACAAGACCTCCTTGGTTCAACAAATGACAATCTAATCAATCAAAGAGAGGTTTGAGAGGTGGAGCTATGACTAGCCATGAGTAAACAGGGCATACCATGAATCATACTTAGCATGCATAAAACCATAAATGAAACAAGCAAACAATATTCTTCAGTTATTAAAGAGAAATCAAGGATTCTTTAATATGAATAAGAATGAAGAAAACATAGAAGCTATAAAGAAACAGGAAATTTGAGGTGCCTCCAAGGGCATGTCTCAAATCTATTCTCTACTGTCTTATAGCAAGTAAGAACATGGAATTATGAATGAAAAATAAGAAACAAAACAGAGAGAGAGACACTATACCATTCTACCAAGTCATGGAATCCAACAACAATCCTCTTTCATCATCCAAAAACATCCAAGAAACTATACAAAAGCATGAGACAAGTGTTTCTTCCAAGCTTGTATGACCATATATTGCTTCTATTCATCAAGTTCAGCCTTATTTACAATGAAAACCTTTGGAATATATAGGCCAATATGAGGGAAAACCTCCTAGTTCAACTTGCAATCTCATTGGCCTATCCAAAATATCTGATTTTGTCCTTGAGGCTTTGCAAAGCCCAAGGCACAAAATATCTAATAAAATATCTCAAAAATGCTAAAAAAGGAAAATAAATTGACTTTTCCTAACTAACCATGCACAAAAATAGCTAAACGCACATGAGGAAAAGTCACTTTTGAAAGGTGCATTTTTTACAAAAATACTTAAGAAATACATCAGCAGAAAGTCCCCAGACTTGCCGACAACTTTTGGAGGCCTTCCTGATGTCGAAACAAGGCCCATGATAGCTCGTTGGAAATATCTGAATGTCTATTTTTTGAAAATGTTTATTTTGCTCCAAACTAACCACTATAAATTCTCCAAAAATAGACCTGTGTGTAAAAACCCAAAAAATAGGCCTTGCTGATAAATGGGGTAAAGTGTGGAAAAAGTGAGTGTTTTCCGCCATTTTGGGGGAGAAAATCATCTTCAAATGATCTGAAAATCGCTGAGTATATGCCCCTGAAATTATGGCATCCAATGATACCATTTTCATCCTTTTAAGATGCCCCAAACTGAAATGGTGATGCCCATGAGTTCTAGCCAAAAACCCAAAAATGACAAAAAACCAAAACTTGTTGAATTTCGCCCAATTTTGGCGAGCATGACCCTCAAGGGTTTTCAGAAACATGTTGTGAAGCTCAGGCCAAAATTTGGAGCTTTGAGGTGTCTATCTTCAATTTTGGTTCCGGGCGCCTCCTTTGAGCCTCCTTGAGTTTTTTTTGTGTGGCCTTCAATTTCTGCCGGGCAAACTGATTTAGCTTTTCATAATGCCCGATAATCCTCTGTTGAAGGTCCAAGTCTCTATTTTCCTTTTCCAACTTCTTTTCCAAGTGATCATTTACCCTCTCAAGCCATGCTTCTCGATTGTTCTCTATCTCTTGGGTGAACAATGTAGTGAGAGGGGTAGATTGGAGAAGGGCGGCTTCTTCTTCCTTTTATTTCTCAAGGGATCTTTTGAGCCCCATGGTTCTTGGCCTTTTTCTCCTGGGCTGATCTTCATCTTTGCTCTCGTTGAACTCACCCATGAGTTCTTCCAATCTCACTTGTGCCTTTGAGGCCTCTTTTTTGTATTTTATGGCCCGTGTCTCATATACCGCCATATGGACACTCATTTGTTTGTTTTGAATTTGAAAAAAGTGATTGAAGTTTCTAGCCCTCTCTAGATCAGTCCTCAAAGCATCAATTTGGTTTTATCTATTGATCAAGAGATTTTCTAGGATTTGGGCTTCAATGTCGCTATCATCACTTTGAATTTGAATTATGTTGAAGTCCCTCTCATTTTCATGGCTGCTTTCTTCTTTCTCCTTTCCTTTGCTTTGGGTAGCTCCTTTAGTCTTCCTCCTCTTGGGCAATTCGACAATGGGCTTCTTGGGCAATTTCCCCTTGCTTCAGAGGGCCCTAGTAACATTTGGAGTTACAACTTTAGGCACCCTTTTCCTTGATGTCCGAGGCTTGGCCACTTTTGGAGAAGAGAGCATGGCCCCTTGCCTAGGAGAGGCAGCTAGCACATGCTCTATTGGCTCTTTTCCGTTGTTACTTTGCTCAAAATTCTTGCCATTGTCTTGGATTTCTTCATGGATGCCTTGAATGTACTTTTGCATTTGTTTTTGAGGGATATCCTCCTCACTTTGTTGCACCTGTTCATCATGTTTCCCTTCTTCTTCATGAGGCTTCTATTCATCATCATGTGGCTGCCTCTCCTCACTGTGTTGCACTTGTTCATCATGCTGCCCTTATTCTTCATGAGGTTTCTCATCCTCACTATTCTACACCTATTCATCATCATGCTGCTCATCATCATCTTCCTCCTCTTTCTCATGCTCTTCTTCCTCATCCTGCTCTTTTTCTTGTTCAATGGGAAATTTGAGCTTCTTAGGAATGGGCTTGCTTGAAGAAGGCGAAGGATGGTGAGCGGAAGGTGAAGGAGATGTATGAAATGAAGGGACAGTGGCGAAATCCGGATGTGTAATGAAAGTTTCCCAAGAGATTTCTTTCTTCTCAAGCTGATGAAGAATGATAACCTTGATGAGGGAGTGATGGAAGAGGTAGGCTGACTGCCGAGAAGGAGGGTTTTTATGAAAAGTGGAGGCCATTTTCTCAATACTTCTATGTAGGAAGAAAGGGAGATTTAACAATTTGGCTCTCGTGAAATGCATGAGCAATTGGACATGGTAAGCATAGAATCGGGAGAATCTTCCCTCGCAAGTGAAGTATTTCATGACTATCTTCATGAGGGGGGCATAACTAGTCAATAGATATGAGAAGGGAAAAATGGATGGTCATGGATCTCTATGCTCAGGCTTCAGAAAAGGCTTGTATTGTTCTGAGTCTAGGTGGCTTTGTTTAAACCATTTCTCTTGGACATAAGGAATTTTGGTGGCCTTGGAAATGGACCTTGGAGATAATTTAAAATCTAGGCCTGCCAGCTGAAAGTGCTTCTCTTGAAATCTCAAAGCACAAAGATGTGTCAAAGGGGAATAGCTTTTCACCTCCTGCACCCTTTGAAAAAACTCTAGACACCCAACCTCATGAAATTTAAACAGGACTGATGGATGGGGATTTACCTCTTTAGTGGAAACAGGCTCAAACCTCTTGTGAAGGCCACTCCTATTGTCTTGCCTGGGAGGCATTTTGTTTTGAATGCTCTTTGAAAAACCAAGCTGTCTTAAATGCCCCTTGAAATGTTTTTCTAAACCACACCTCTGTCCTCCTTACCAGTCACTGTCTGACCAAGACAAACTGCTTCAAATGTTTTGTGAAATAGTCCCCCAACACCAACTTTGTGCTCCTTATAAATCAATGTTTTGTCCTGTTTTATGCCAAACAACAAGTATTTGTCAAATAAAAAGCACATAGTTAATTTATTACTGTGTTTTTGGCAAGGTATTGAAAAGAGGTATCCGTGTTTTCTTTTTAGAACAAGGATCTCCTTGTGAAAAAAAAAAAAATCACCCTTCCCCAAACAACACTCTTCTGCTATTCACTATTTTTACAGAGGTAGACAAAAAACACCCTCAACTGAATTTGAAAAATATCTCACCACACTCTGTCTTATGGAACAATGGAGGCTGCACAGATTTGGCTTTTTCATCCCACAGAGAGGACTTTTTCAAAATGACAAGGCTTTACCTTATAAACACTGTTTCACCTTAGATTTTGCAAACAAAGGTTAATTTTGTTTTATCACTGTTAGGACACCTTACAACAACTTGAAAACCTCTACCACTGTGTTTTTTTTCCTTGAAATTAGTGTTATGGTTTATCACTGTTCTTGAAGGTAGTTTTAGGCCTTTTGAAACTGATACAAACACACCACCTTTCACTATACTAATCTTGGGCAATCATGGCAACAAAAAACCTTGGATTTTGCTCAAACACCTTACTCTCCAACCACTATTTTTGTCTTGTGAAAATAACCTTGTCACCCCTTTTAGATTTTCAACAACTAGTAAGGAGAAATGGAGAATACCTTGCAATCTTGTCACGGGCCCTTTTTTATCATTTGGCAGCTCCAAAGATGCTTTTCAAGGGCCTTATGAGCAAGCGGCACATTCAGATGGAAGAGCGTTGTGCTATGTAGAGGAGTCGGGTCAGCCTTCGGGCAAAGGTTGACTTCCCACACAAGCACGCCGTGCAACTATATAAAGACTTTGTATTTTCTTCACTAAACACACTGCATGCTTTTTCCAGGTACACCGTAAAGCTTTAAGCCTCAAAACACTCTACAAATGGCTTGAAACTTCTTGCTCCATCCAGGGAATAGATAGGGGAGCACTTGGTGAGTTTTAAATTTGCAACATGAGCTTTGTAACGGTCTCCCCGCCTCTTATATGAAATAAAAATCAAACGTTTTCATATAATTCTTTAGAGGGTTTATGTGTTTGAAAAGACTTTTTGTTTTGTCAAAACATGAGCCATTGCTTTTTAAATTTTATCATTTTAAAAAGTTATAAAGACTCATCTTCGAACAATTCCTTTCACAAGATGCTGCGGTCGACTTTTGAAAGGAAACATAGTGATGGTTCTTGTTGAAGTAAAAAGGCCTTTTTAAGAAGCTACCAACCCCTTCTACTACCTTTTCACTATTTCTTATTAAAGAAGAAACTCTATCACTTCTGCCTATTGCTAACTTTTTAAAAGAAAAACCTTGCTCAAAGACAAATAAATGATTGTAGATGCATCTTTTGCATGACATTTCTCTTTGACTGTGGGTGAAGCTTAGTTGCATTCACCTAGGTTTTACCATCATCTGTTTATCAAAAAGAACTCCTTTAAAAACCCCTCTTATAGTCAAATGCAACAGCAATGTATTTTTACATGTTTTCGTAAGGCATGGGACTTTGTTTGTGACAGTGGCATGCTTAATTTGCTTTGAGTGTTGTTCCTGAACTTGAAACACATGCCATATCCTTTCTTACACATTGATGAACCTATGTGTCCATTTGCAAAGCCTCCTTCAGAAGCCAAGCTTAGGTTACATTCTTGTCCATTTTGATGAGTTTTTTGAAAAATATCTTCATGGACAGGAAGAGCAAAGCTTCTTTGAACATCAACATTACTCTTTGGCCTATGTTTAACCCAACTCTCAACTCATAAAACTTGAATGGATTTCTACTAATTTCAACTCTGTTTTTTAAAGGAACAATGGCTAGATTTCATGCATATTTATCAAGGAGAAGGATCTTTGAAAACTCTTAATGAAATTACATACCTCAGCAAGGTTTGTTCATTTTGGCTTCATATTGCCTTTGGAGGAAATCTCTGATAGAAGACAAGTCAAACCTCTTTGATTATTATAGTACCACTGCTTTCCCTCCGTTTTTAACACCATTTTTCTATCCATAAGCCTTTACTTGCTTTCCAACTGCACTTAAAACCCACTTTTCAATCAGTGAAACCTATAGTGAATCTTTAAAACACCATTGTTGTGTTAGTGGTATTCATCTATTGGAGACAAGGTGTTAAACAAGTTCTTCAAGAAGTTTTCAATCATTGTTAGCTTTGTGCCCTTCAAATGAGGCCATACCTCTATTCCTGGCCCTCTGCTTATTAGATGAAGAAGGCCTTTATCACATTGCCAAACCCTCTTCTTTTAAAATGAAGGAGATTTTCAACCAATGAACTGACCATCTTCTCATGTATGGAGGAGGTTTTCTCAGTCTTTCAACCTTCTTCTCATGTATGGAGGAGGTTTTCTCAGTGATGCCATTTCATCATCTTTCAAACAATGTTATCTTTCCTTTCACTGCCTATTCATGCTTAAGAAAATAAAAGTGACAAATTGATAATATGCCATGAGGGGCATTTCTCTAAGATGTGTAATCCTGCCGTTAAAATAAATTTATGCATCTTTAGACATCAGAAGCAACCTTACTAGTATCTGCAGAGTATTACTTGTTATTCATAAGTCACTAACCTTTTGACTGTGTTTGCAGGAGCTTATTGAAATAACTCTCTGTCTAGTACTTGCATCCCAGGCTCAAAACCAGATGAGAAGCAGCTGTCTTCTCATGTTAAGTTTAATAATGTCTTCTGGAACACTGGTACACTTCTGCTCTTGAAAAAGACATTGAAACACTGTAAATCCACCTAATATCAATTTGACCTATGGCATATGCACTGCTGAGACATCAAGGTTTGTTAGTGGTGCGACTTAAGAGTGTATCAAGATTTGTTTGTAGAATAGGAAGGTTATCTATGACTGGTTGATATTAGACAGAGCTTTTTGGGCTTTAGGATAGTTTCCAAGGGAGGAATGCCTAAAGTGCCACTACCTAACTTAGGGGAGAATGTTTGGTCAAATTTGGAGTATTCTCTTTGGAGCTAATGGACAAGTTTGTATGGTTGAGGCTAGATAGGGCTTGACAATGAGGTTTTATCTCATCATGGGCTGATTTTAAAAGGTAGGAGGGAAAAAAAATTTATGGGTGTTTTCCAGCTGGAAAATTTGACAAATTGGAGATCAGCTGCTAGAAAACTTGGCTTTAAAAACTAGTCATCATCAACAGGTGAAAAATACTGATGACTAAGAGATACCTTAAGGGTGCAAGGCGTAATTCCTAGGCCGAAAGGAGAATCACTATTGATTATTAGTGTGTTGTGCACTCAAGGGGGACAGAGAGGGGGTAGGTCATAAGCTGAAGGGACAAGGGGTCGGGCTTGAGCCTTGCTAATTTTTTTTGCGCTCAAGAGATACTGGGAGGGTATAGGGTGCATAGTCAAGGAACAAGTCAACATGATGATGCTTCAAGATGTTTCGTGCACTCAAATATGGTGCAGTTTCCAGGAACAATGATGGTTTATTTATTTGGAGTGCACTTTTGAAGGAAATTAGACTTTCTAGGCACAGTTATTTGAAACAAAGAGGCCTTCACTTCAAGCATGCACTCGTGCCTAAAATAGCTTGAAATCAACTAGAAAATACCAATAATAAAGATAGAAACACAATAATTCTAAGAAGAAAGGCATGCAAATACTTAAAAGGCTCTGTCATAATCATGACTAGAAGGTGAAAGTTCAAGGAATAAAAAGAGTCACAAGAAAATTGTTGGCGACAACATATTGACACTTGTACCAGGAAGAATGGGTAAAAATGAAAGAAAATAAACTGAAATGGATCAAAACATTAGAAAAGAAAATAAGAACGACAACAAAAACACAAAAATAAATCAAGAAAAATGACATGCAAAACTTCCTTGAAATGAAGATCGTTGAAGAGCTCCCTAATTCAAAGAGGTGCGCTCGGCCCAAAATGAGAGTGATTGTGTGAAAGAATGATTAACTAGGTTGAATATAAATAGATTACATGCATAATAACTCCATACATGATCTACACTTGTCAATAGATGAATGAGTTAGTTACTAAAGTGAGACTGGGGTCCTATTTCCTAAGAGCATGCCCATATGCAACAAGGAAAGTGCATGCATGAGGAGGGAACATCTCTTGACAAGAAGGAGTGTGCTTGGCTTTGAGGACACATTCACTAAGCTCAAGGAGTCTGATCAATGAGGGCGTAATGATAGTTAACATGGAGTGCACCCAATGTTTGGTTTCGAGTGTGCTTTTCTCAGGGAGGGTGTAGTTCCAATTAAAAATGGTTATTCATGTAAAAAACTGCACTTTTCTTACAAATTTATTCCTTTTCCCTACTTTTGTGAGTGTGATGCATGTGAAAAAAAGTTATTTTCTAAGTCGAGAAAAGTTAGTCATTTTCCTATCTTTAGATAAGACGACACAAGAACTTCTAAAGATAATATCACGAAATTTATAAAACTTCGACTTACGAGGAAACGACGCTTAGGAATAACGGAAGGATAGTCAAGTGAACAACACGAAGACACAAGGTATCTTGGGAGAACAATTTATGTAGGCTCCTAAATTAGATTGTTCATAGAATTTGGAGGGTTGTTGTCGCAACGACAAAAAGTGATGATCCCCATCAATAGATATATTATGAGTGTCATGATGCCATCCTCCAACCTTAAAACTATATTTTTCTCACATTTATTCAGTTTTTTGTTATATTATGCTTAGTGAGAGGTGTGAAAGGTGTTTTTCATAGTATGAGCCTAATGTGGTTTAATTGCAGGAAAATGGAGCATTTTTGAGATAATTACCATGCAGGGGCTCGAAGGAGACAACAAGGAAAGAATATAGGGAGTTTTTCCACCTCCGTAACTCCCTAAATAAGCTTTAGATCACAACACTCTCTGTCATCAATTCAATTTCATAGGAAACCAATCCACTACTAGTGCAAGTGAAGCTAAAGGAGGAAAAGATCCACAATTTTTGAGATGAATGAGGCAATCACTCCTAATTTCAAGGAAGCTTTTGTAGCTACCATTTTTTTATAAATAAGCAAGAATAATAGCTCATTAGGATTCAATTTTTTTTTTTAGCTAGGTGTAGCTATTGAGCTCAAGAGCTTGGCACTATTATTTTGACTTTTATCTGATGTATCGGACTTTTATTTTATGATAATGAGAAGTTGGTTATTAAGTTGCATCTGAGGTAGCTTTAGAGGGATGAGACCCTTGGTTTTGGGCCCAACCTAGTGGATTAGGTCCCTCTTGTGTATTTTCGTTTCTCTTAGCTTCAAGTATTTCTTAGTTTCCTTCATTTCAGTAGAGATTAATCTATAAAAATATGTGGTTGCAACCTCTACATCACCTCTCTTGTGGGAGAATGAGTGGAAGGATTCACAACCACAGTCCAAAAATATTATATTTAAGATTTCTTGGAAGGATATTAATGATAGTTGTCCTATTTTACATTTTATTTATGTAGCTTAGAATTCATTTTAATGATCAGATCATATTCGCGGCATAAACTAGATGTTATTTAAATTCAACTCATATTTTCCAGCATAATTTATCTCATTTTGTCAATGATAAATGGATGCATGCATGTGATTGTTTGTAGGGTTGTGTTGATCTACAGGAAAGGGCACATTTACCACTTCCATCTTGAGCTCCTTCACCTTCTCTTTCCACATCCAAATTATGTCCCAAAACTTTGTTTCATAAGTCATTTTTCCTAGGTACAATGTGAGCACTCATCTTAGTGCAGGATAGGCCTTTAAGAGGCCTTGAGCTTGGCTAGTTGATTAACCCAACCTTAATTCATTTGCTTCAACCAAATTCCACTTCTACATACCCTCAAGACATCCTTTTCACCTTCAAAATCCACTCAGAAGCCCTCTTGTAGCATTACAGACCCTCTTGTACCAATACAGGGCTTCTGTAGTAGCCACCTGTAGAAAACCTGTAGCACCATTTTCCTTCATCGGTTTAGATCCCCACTGCAACTATAGATGAATAATGACCCCCATATGTGATTTTATGATAAGGGGAATCTCCTAGACCAATCCAAACCTTCTTTTTATTCACTGTAAAAATAAAGTAGCGTTAGTTTATATATCACAAATATGATGCAAGTCGGTTACTGATTTACAAGCAAGTGTGAACTAGGTAGATGGTACATGCAATTATGATTGATATTTTGATGAATTATGCAAGATAAATTTTCTTCCTTTTTTGAAAATTACTCAAATCTGGAATCCTATTGCAGCAACTGGTATTAATTCTTCTAACTAAAAAATTAATTATTCAGTTTATTGTTATGACAACATCGAATTAAACACACTGCAACCTTCACTAAATAAACTGCGGAAAATTTTAAGTGTGGAAACAAAACTAAACAAGAATAAATCATAAACACATGTGACACAGTTGCTTTTGGACTAATGTCCTTGGAAAAACCCAATGTGGGAAAACCGTTGCAGTGGCTGAGGGTTTGTATATTATGTAGTAAATGTTTTGAGTACAAGTACTCTATGATTGACAGATATGTCAAATTATGCATAGAAACTAATAAGAAATATCTTATGAGACAAATCTCACTCCTCCACGGGAACCTGACACTAATCAACACCCAAAACGAATTGCCTGCGCTACCTTTGTGCAATATTTGTGTCACAGTTGTGGTTGCCCTCTGTGTCTAAGCTGGTTGGAAACTAGGGCGTTATGGCCTCCGGAAAATCCATCTAGGATATGTCACTGACCCAGTGTTGTCTCCTTAGCAAAAATATGAATCCCTCTCAAGCTCTGCGTAGTGTCTGCATAACATTTGCATCACTGGCTATGCATTGCCTCTGTGGCTCTCATTGTCTCCTCTGCTATGCACTCTCCATATCAGGAATTCTTCCAAACAGAATTATTGCCCCTCTCTGCAAGATATACCTTGATTGAAGTTTCCTCTGAGCATTGCTCACTTCATAAATTCGATCTCTTGATCCTTCATTGTTTTGTGTGTCTTTCAAATGAGCCTTCAAGCCCTTCTTATAATCTTCTCATTCAAACTTCAATGACCAAGATTAAATCTCTAATAAGTGTCTAAGATTAACTTTTTACTTGATCCTCTTTTTCTAGAGCATTCACACCCATATTCTATTAATTCACTTTAATTATTTTATTTTCCTAATTTTATACTTAGGGTCCTTTTAAAATAATTAATTTCTTCAATAAAAATACAATCTGGGTGGAATTTCCCAAAAAAAAATTTGGGTTATTTGGAATACATGTGTCTAAGCCTCCTTGCATATTTTAAGACTTAGAAAACATCTGATGCTACCAGAAATGAACACTCCCTCTTAGCGAGGAATGTGCTCTAGCAATACAACCTGCTGAGTGTTGCCCTGATTCTGCAACATCTCCCTTTGTGCTGCTAATGTCTGACACTACTTCCCACCAACTCTATGCAAACATTGCATCTGTACTGTTGCTAAGACTGTCATTATCAACATTGAATATCTACTACAACTCCCTCTCAAATTATGCATCCATGTTGTTGCTAACAATGCCACTTCTAACTTCTACTGCACTACAATATGGTTGCTTACTACAGCTGAATAACATCAAAAAATGAACAAGTGTTGAACATGATGCATCTCGATACTAAATATATGACTACTACTAGCTTCTGTGTTATCCCTCTAAAGTTGTTGCGTTGCTGCTTACTCTGCATTATGCCTCACTGCACTGCTGCCAACTCTGCTCTGCACTACTAAATATTTTATTGTCACTTTTTCACTCCTTTGCACCAATTGGCACGTGTCCATCCTGAGACATCTGATTTGGGCTCTTGTAGCAAGGTATTGATCTGAGAGGTGGAATCCTCAAGAATCCTACCCATCTGTAGATATTTGGGTCTACAACTCCAAGTCATCCCACTTCCCTCTTGGAGGTATATGAGCTATCATGGTGAACTCTTCCTGATCAATCCTGGTAGGTTCTGCTTGTGGATCATGCTTGTTGTCCCTATCCTTCTTCTTGAGAAGACATTGTGTGGCATAATGACCCATTTCACCACACCGAAATCATTTGATCTTGGAAATATCATTATTCCTTTTGTGTTGCTCCTGTTGCCCCTTTGATGCAAGGGCCACATTATCCTCCTCCTCCTTTGACATCTTCCCACTACTATTGTTGTCTTAAAGTTTACACTTTAGTAAGTCCCTCCTCATCTCTTCTTGCTGAAGAGAAATCCACATTGACTCCTAGTCTGGACAATTCTCTCTACCCAGGATGCTCTTGACAAAGACCTGATAGTCTTCAGACAATGATGAGTGCCAATATGACCGTCTCGGTGGCCTAAGGAGTTGATCCCATAACTGAAAATTGATCTGAGTTCTCCTAAAGTCTAGATAGGAATGGATCAATGTGGTCATATTTCTGCATCCTAGTAGTATGCATCTTCTCCTCCATATACATCTTCCACTACTTGGAAGATCATTTATATATATTATGCAATGCCTGCAACATTTCTCTAGCTATTTCTTTGCTAGCTATGTGACACATGACATGATCCCTCAAACTATATACGATTAGTCTCTTTTCCTTAGCCACTTCTTGTATTACTTCAGAGGATCTAAATCTACTAGAATAGCCACCATACCTTCAACGAAGATCTTGAGATCATGCTCATCCTGCAGGAATTTGATCTTTACCTACCAAATCACATAGTTGGAGTCTCCATCCAACCTCTCATGATCTCTCATCCCGCTTGTTGGCATTCTACTGATTCAAAATTATCAAATATATATCCCTCTCTTCCTCCTCTACGCAGTCTTGGATTGACTTACGCACTCCTTGCTATAGATGTTAGATCTGCCACCCAAAAAATGATGCTCAGCTCTCGAAAAAATAGAATTCCCCAGCTAGGAATTCCCTGAGGAAGAAAATTCCCTCAAAGTGTCTCCAGATCTCTCTTCTGATGCTTCTGCACCCACAATCACTGCTGCATAGAAAATAATTCCCTTCAGCTATAGATCTATGTTGATCTGTTGCGTTGCTCCCTATACCTCTACCAAACTGCAAAAAATATGTTCCTCTCTGTCGACTCACTCAGAGACATATTTTCCTTGTTGATTTTGGGCCTCCTCGCTTGGACTCCACAATCTGCTAGGAGATCGATCTACTTCTTACATAGCTCTTTGATCCCAGCTTCACTAATGTTGGATCTAAAAATATGTTCTTATGTTCCTCCTGCAATCATCTATACAAGATCTTAATCATTCCTCATATCTGGAATCATATTGCAGCAACTGGTATTAATTATTATAACAAATAAATTAATTATTCAGTTTCTTGCTACGGCAACATCGAATTAAACAAACTTCAACCTTCACTAAATAAAATTCATAAAATTACATGTACGAAAACAAAACTAAACAAGAAGAAACCATAAACACATGTGACACAGTTGATTTTGGACTAATGTCCCTAGAAAAACCCAATGTGGGAAAATCGGTGCAGCAGCTGAGGATTTGTATATTAAGTAGTAAATTTTCTGAGTACAAATCTATGATTGACAGATCTGTCAAATCATGTAGAGAAACTGACAAGAAATACCTTGTGAGACAAATATCACTCCTCCATAGGAACCCGACACTAATCAACACCCTCAATGAACTAGCTTATGCTACCACTGCATAGTGACTCAGTCACTATGCATAGTATCTACGTCACAGTTGTGGTTGCCCTCTGTCTCTACGCTGGTCTATCTATTGGTTAGAAACCAGGGCCTTCTAGCCTCCAGGATCTGGAACTAACCCAATGTTGTTTCCTCAGCATAAATACAAATCCCTCTCAGGCTCTGCGCAATGCCTAGGTAGCCTCTGTGTCACTGGATCTGTGTTGCCTCTGTGGCTCTCACTATCTCCTCTACCATGCACTCTCCAGATCGATAATGCTTCCAACCAGAATTACTGCCCTTCTCTACAAAATATCACTTGATCTAAGTTTCCACTAAGCACTGCTCACTTCATAATTATGATCTCTTGATCCTTTAGTGTTTTTTGTGTCTTTCAAATGACCCTTCAATCCCTTCTTATAATCTTCTCGTTGATACTTCAATGGTCGAGATTAAATCTCTAATAAATGGCTAAGATTAAATTTTGACTTGATCCACTTTTTCTATAACATTCACACCCATATTATATTAATTAACCTTAATCATTTTATTTTCCTAAGTTTAGACTTAGGGTCCTTTTAAAATAATAAAATTTCTCAAAAATATACAATTTGGGAGGAATTTTCTAAAACTATTTTTGGGTTATCTGGAATACATGTGCCTAAGACTCCTTGTAAATTTTGAGACTTAGAGAACATATGATGCAAGCAGAAATCAACATCTTTATGCAAGTAGATTTGGTAGTTTGATGAATGTTGCAAGAAAAAATAGCTTTCTTTTTGCAAGTAGTTTAGCCTTTGTCCTTTCATGAATTGATTAGTTAGCATTTACAAGTTGATTCAATGTAATTTCCTCTTTCATAGATATAAGTAGCTTTCAATTGTACCTTCATTAACAATTTTTCATTCTAATTTAGTAGGAGGAATGGTCTCTGAGCACTTTTGATCAATTTTCAAAGTTAAGGGTGGCATGAGTATAATGCCATCTACTATGCATATAATGTTGTCACCTCTAAGTTTGTACGAACCTCAAGTTGATTAATAGAGTTGAGGATCCCTTGGGAGTTGCAACACTCTTGGTGCAATACCAGGGCTTGCCACTTTTTGGCGCCGTTGTTGGGGAGGTGTCTAAGTAGATGATCTTTTCTTCTTAATTATTGTTTTCTGCTTTCTGTTTTGCATTTAGTTTTGAAAAAGTGGAAAAAACCAAGATTCTTTTTTTCATGCCTCGTAGCAGTAGGGATAATCAAGGAAAAATTATACCAAAAACCCCCACACCCTCAAGTAGTCAATCTTCACTCTTCTTCAGTGTCGGTGAGCTTCCCTCTCAGACTACAGGGGAGTTAGAAGATGCTCTAGGTGATTAACTTAAAATTTTGAAGAACCTATTTCACCTACCCAAGCGATGCTTAAAAACAGAAAAATTGAGATTTTCCCCATCATAGAAACTAATGGAGAGGCTAGAATGAAGAAGATAAGCCCCACTTCCCTTCCACACGTCCATTGCCTAACCTTTGAGGATCATGATACCTTCATGTTTGACTTTGTTTTTGTTTGTAGGACCTACTATTATGCCTCTGATGAACAAAATATGAATTTATTCCCCTCTACCCTTAACGATGCATCCTTGCACTAGTTTATGGGTCTGCCTCGAGGCAACATCACTACCTCGGCCCAAATGCAAAATTTCTTCGATAACAATGACATGTATTACTTTAGATCCAAATAAATCCAGGGATAAATATTTAGGATGACCCTGGGACAGGGAAAATTTTAGGGGCTAATATTCGCAGGTGGGCTAATTTTCCATGCTTTTTGCAAAAAAAAGATTCGCCAATTTTCATTTTTTTGAAAATTGATTCGCCTAAAATTTATAGTATAAAATTATTTTTCCCTAAAAATTGCCAAAATTTTATATATACTAATATAAAATAATTAGAAACCTAAATATTTTTACAAAAATATCATCAAAATTTTTACAATTTACATATTAATGACTAGTAAGATTTGCCAAGGTTTCTAAACTTTAAGATAACATTCCATCCTTAAAATTTTCCCTGCCCTGGGACATGATGAATCTTTAGAAGACTATGAATAAATGTTTCAATTTAACTATAGGAGGTCCAATTGTAACCTTGATCCCGAGTCACTCAAGCTAGTTCTTCTCTAAGGGATCAGGGAGGAAGTGTTGGAAACCCTCAACATGTTATCTAGAGGAGATATCTATCAATTATCCTATGATGACTTAAAAATTGTGTTCAAAAATCACTCTAGGGGTGTTAGGAAGAAGGGTAGGGCTAGTCAAGGCTTGGTCAGTTCCTCTCCCTCCACAATATCCATAAAAAATAAGATAGGGAACATGTTGAAGGATTTGAAAAGTGAAATGATGCTTAACTTTGCATTGCAGATGGATACCATGCAAATCAATAGAAAACAAGAGGAAGAAAAGAGGGCTCTAGCTATTTTCTACCCTAGATGCACTATAAGACACCCTAGGAATGAATACCCAATGAATTTCATAGAATTCTGCTCGGTCTATTAGGAAAACCATGCAAGAGAAAAATGACCTTCTTCTCTGGGCCCAAAAGTTGTATACCAAGGGGCAGAAGGTGGTTCAGAGCAACTTTTAGTCATTAATCAAATGAGGCCTCAAGGACCTCTGCATACTAACAAGGCATGCAAGGTGCACCTTATTCCTATTACAATTCAAATCAAAATGCACCCTTGAAACATTAGTACTCTTCCACTCATTCATCATGGTTCAGAACTCCTTCTTGGCCTTATTCTCCTCCATATCCTCCTCAACCTGTCAACCATCCTTTTCATCCATATCCTCCCCAACCTCTTCAATGGAGCAACCCAACACAAGGGTGGAAGCCTCCACTCAACCAGCCTCCTTTGTTACTACCTCCACCCCAACCTCAACCACAACTCACCCACCCTACTCCACCTAAGAAACCTCAAATTCCTTCTCAACCAAATCTGATCTGGAACAACAAGAAAGCACAACAGGTCTATAATGGAGAGACATATTATACTACTTATGTTGTTTAAATCTAGGAAATCAACCTTCAGTTTGGAAGAGTGCTCCCAGATAACCATCCATCTTATCCACCTAAATAGATTGAAGAAGAGAAGGAAGAGATTTCTCCTCAAGTAAATCCACCTCCTTTTCATGAAAGGTTGATCCACCCTAGCTATCACACCCCAGAAGAGATTGAACTTTTGGGATACCTAAATAAATTTTGTGTTAAGATACCCCTTCTCGAGGTTATTAAGGATGTTCCCATATATAATAAACTTGTAAAGGATAAATGTTTCAAAAATCTTGGGAGAAAAAGGAGAGACACCCTCACCATCAATGTTGTTGGGAAATTATTTGATCTAATGCTGGGGATAGTGATCTTTCTAAAATACATAGACCTTAGAATCCCAATAGTGGATTTGCACATTGATGGCATTATAGTCCCTAATACTATGATTGATCATGGGGCTACAATTAATGTGGTGACTAGGGACACCATGCTAAAGCTAAATCTCTAAGGGGCTTTGAGGAGGACCACCACAATGTTGCAACTTGCAGACAGATCCACAATAGCTCTTGAGGGAATTGTTGAGGATGTCATGGTATCCATTGTATTGGGAGTATCCTACTGATTTCCTAGTTTTCAAGTCCAAAACCAAGTTTAATGGTTATCCTCTCACCTTAGGAAGACCTTGGTTGGCCACTATTGATGCCTATATTAGTTGTAGGGTTGGGAACATGACTATTAAGAATGGACCCTTATCAAAACAAATGGTATTGTATCCTATTTCTGAACCCTCTATTCAACATGATTTATCCTTGTGGTTAGAAGAATAGGAATATGATGGATTGTATCACACAAACCCCTACCAAATATGCACTCTATATACTATTATAGGAGGGGGGAAATCTAATGAAGATGACCTCATTGATGATATCCTTAAGAACCAACCTCCCACTACCATTCCACTTGATGAACTTGTGAAAGAATCTAAGAGTAGTCCTTGGACTGAGTTATGCTCGGTTGACTCAAGTCCTGAACATGTGAAAGTTTTTTATTTTGGCCCATCCAAAACCTTAAGGATCAACCCCTCTCTCTTGGAAAAATAAGAAGAACAATTGTAGAAGATCCTAAGGGAACACTTAGATTATTTTTCTTGGGATTATAATGAAATGAAAGGGGTGCATCCCTTGGTTTATACTCATCATATTTACATCAAAGAGAGATGCAAAATTTTGCGCAAAACCCAGAGGAGGATGAACCCAACTCTTAAAGAACTATGAAGGAATAGTTACAAAAAAAATTGGATGCAGGGTTCGTATACCCCATATCCAATAGTGAGTGGTTGCCCCGTCTATTTTTAGTCCCAAAGAAGAATGGGAAATGGAAGATCTTTGTTTACTATAGAGAGCTTAACAAGGCCACAAAGAAGAACCATTTTCCTTTTCCCTTCATTGACCATGTCCTATATTGTCTTACTTGAAAGAAATTATTTTCTTTCTTGGATATATATAGTGGTTACATTTGATCCAGATCAACCTCGAAGACCAAGACAATACCACATTTACATGCCCTTAGGGTATCTTTTCCTATAGATTTCTCCCATTCGGTCTATGCAATTTCCCTAGTACTTTTCATAGGGAAGTTTTTAGTATCTTTGCTGAAATTTTTCATGACTCTATTGAAATATACATGGATGATTTCACTCCTTATGGGTGTGACTTCCAAGAGGCCCTCACTAATCTGTGCAAAGTCTAGAATAAATGTATAGAAATGATACTCTCATTGAGCCCTGGTAAATGTGAATTGCTAATGAATGCAAGGACTATCCTTGGCCATTCCATATCCATGGAAGGGATACATGTTGACCCAAACAAGATTTCCATCATTAAAAGAGTCCCTACCCCTCAAAAGCAGAGAGATGTTAGGAGTTTCTTGGGATTAGATAGGTATTATAGAAGGTTCATCAAAGACTTTAGTAACATGAATTCACCATTGTTTGAATTACTGGCCAAGGATTCATATTTTTGTTGGTCGATAAATTGTCAAAATGCCATTGAAATATTGAAAGACAAATTGACCACTGTACCCATCCTTAGGGGTCCCAGCTGGGCATTTCCTTTCCATATCCATCTTGGTGCATCGAAAAAAGTTGTGGGGGAAGCCTTGCGACAAGTAGAATATAAATTTACTTATTCCATCTATATCATTAGTAATATTATGTCTAAAGCTGAGTTGAATTACACAATCACTAAAAAATAACTCTTAGATGTAGTACAATATTTGAACAAATTCAGGAACTATATCGCTGGATATCAAACTTTTTTTCATACTGATCATGCAACTATTAAATATTTGATGAAAAATCTTGATGTGAATGCTAGGATAATTAGATGGTTGTTATTGTTGCAACAATTTGATTTGACTTTTATTAACAAACTATGGAAAGAGAATGTGGTTGCAAATTTCTTATCCATATTGACTTTTCCTGTAGGCAATGAGGAGATGGTGGATGATCAACTTCCATATGAGCACATATTTTCCATCTCAGTTCTTTCTCCTTGGTTTGCTAACATATTCAACTACCTGGTTATTGGGAGGTTTCCTCCTAATCTTTCATCAAGAGATAAGATCAATATTGTAAGGAAAAGTGCCCCTTTCACTTGGATTAGGGGAAATCTTTTCAAAATGGGACCAGATCAAATATTCAGGAGATGTTTAAAGAAGACGAGGTCTTTGAAATCCTCTCAACATGTCATGATGGACCTTTTGGGGGTAATTTTGCTTCTAACTTGGACATCCTTTAAATTTCTACAATTTGGTTACTATTGGCCCACTTTACATCAAGTTGCAATGAGATACACCATCAGATGTGATCAATGCCAAAGGATGGGAAAACCCGCACCCAAGTATGGGATGCCCTTACAACCTCAAATGGCCTTAGAGCCATTTGAAAAGTGGGGCATGGATTTAATTGGGCCAATTGATCCACCTTTGGGACAAGAGAGGCACGACATTGTATGCACTGACTACTTGGGCCTATAACACCACTTGGAAGACCACCATTAGATTCACTCTATATGATTTGGTTTGTGGGAAGAAATATTTCCTTTCTATTGAGTTTGAATATAAAAATTTTAGAATGTTAGCCCAATTGGAATTATATGTCACCAGAGCAAAGAAAGAAAGGTTGCTCCAACTAAATGGCTTAGATGAGTTCAGAATGCAAGCTCTCCTACACATCGAATTCATACAACTGTAAAGGAAGTTCTAGCATGAAAATCATATCAAGGAAAAGAATTTTGAAGAAGGGGATTGGACCATGTTATATGATTCTAGATTCATGGATTTTAAAGGGAAACTAATGAAAAGATGGTTGGGTCCATACCAAGTAGAAATGTGTCATGAAAATGGTTTTTCCAAATCAAAACCATTGATGAGGAAAGAATTCCCTTGCTTGTAAATGGGCATAGGTTGAAGCTATATATAAGACCTTTGTCAAAGGAAGAATTTATCAATTCATTCAACCAAGAATTAAATGTGATTGGGATTTTCATAGCTTCCAATCCACAAAATTCGTAGAAATTTGAAAAATAATAATAATAATAATAAAAAGGTCTGGATGAAAAAATCTATGAGGCATCTAAGATAAACTTCAGGGTTTAAAATTGCTTTGAGGCATCCCAAGAGAAAAATAAAAGAAAAAGAAAAAATAATAAAGAGCCCTAGGTGAAAAACTCCTATGAGGCACCTAGGGCAGACATGCAGGTTGAAAAAATCCTCAAAGGCAGCTTGTTTTTCTCAAGAGAAAAGGAAAAATTCAAAAATCAAAAGAAAAGAAAAACAAAAGGAGGAATCTTATACGATGTCTGCTAAATTTTTTCTTATTTTGCAAGATTTCACATAGTGGCATATTTCATGGCTACAATCCAAAACCTACAAGCTATCATCCATCCTTCTATCCATCCACCTCATATCCATCACCGCCATTCATATGAAAATCTCTCTCCACCATCCCATCAACAAGAAATTCGAATTTCACCTCCTCTCATTGATGCTACAGGAAGGTCATGTACTGCTATAGGAGGACCTGTAAAACTACATGAGGGAGATCCAAGGGGTAGGATAGCCTAAAATACAATTATGTCTCTAATAAATGATGAATAATGTTCTCCAATGATTTTCCATCATCCATCCATCACCCATCCACTCCATTTCACTAAAAATTTCCTCAAATCCTCCACTTTGTCCTAATTTGAAAAAAACACAGAAGCCACCATTTTATTATTCCTAAAGTGTCTACACTACTCCCTCATGAGCCTAACATTGTCCTCAGGGCCTGTCATCATCTACCTCAACACCCTCATGCAAACTAAAGACTCAAAGGGAAGATAAAAGGACTACTACAAGAATAAAACTCCTCTTGTAGCAACCTATGAAAACACCACAGAGATCACTGATATTATTTGTCCCCCTATCTTAATGGATGATGAAGCCTTGTTTGCAACTATGAAGAGACACGTCACTCTCAGGGAGGATTTCCACCACCAGAAGTAGCTTGGAAATTAAAGAGGCACATGCACACACACAACAAAAGCAATAGACATTGTATCATAAAAAATGAAGACATGCACAAGAAATAAGTCAAAGAGTCAACTCCCTTTATAATAAAATACCTTTATAATAATGATATATGGTCAAAATCCAACAGGAAAACCTCTGCAAAATTTTGATCCATAAGTAGGTTGAGGTATGGAAAACCTCACCTCTCTATGCATAAAATGACTAAAATTTGTTTTGAACGAAAAAAGGTGGTTTAATAGGCTGGAGGTGGCCAGTGAACTTGGCCACCCTCAGATATTAAACTTAATTTGATCGTTAGCCACTCATACAACGTGGACGTGTCAAATCAAAATTCAGTTGATTTCATTAAGGTGGGGTTATAATTACGAGGGTAGGAGGAATGATTGAAAAGAGTGGGGACAACGGTCCAAAAGAGGAAACCCATGTAAATTTCATGTCACCACAGAGCTCCAAGATTCAACTCAAAAATGGAATATTATGTATTGGGGCTCGACTTCTCTTGAAAATTCACTCATTCAAAAAATAGTTAGAGAGATTACAAAGTTCTTGTATGCCACCAAGGAGTTTTGAACCCCGTTCTTAAACTGGTACAGGAAGGAGCTACAGGGAGGCCTTTAATCGCTACAGGAGGACCGAGACTCTACTATCGTAAGAATCAAAGGGTGAAAAGGGGAAACAATGGATCAAATTGGTCTCAAAACCATAATATACATCCATAGCTACTTGACAAGAAGTAAGTAACATACACCACCCTTGTTATTACACCCAATTGCATGTAAATTCTAACATGTGGCAGTATAATTTTGTAGTAGAAGGTTTATCTAAGGATTGTAGTTTTTAAAAACAAGAAGATAATTTTTTGGCAAAGATTCTAGCATCATTTTCACTCATTGCTACTAGGGAATTGAGCATTGTCTCACCACTAGAGTTATAAAAAAAAATGGAAATATTTCCCCCAAATAAAAAACCAAGGAGGTACAACATAGATGGGGGGAGTACTCAACAAAATGGAACCCTCAAACACCAAAAGGATTCACCTGCACACTCTTGTAGTAAACATCCTCTGAAGACACCAATGGTTAGGTTTCTTTGAGTTGTTAAAGGGGTATGATTATGAACTTTCTCATGAATTTTCCATGGCATTGCATTCCCAAGGAGAGGACAATGAAATTTTTTTTTTAAGAGGGTTAGCCATCTCTCTCATCCCTAAAACCATTAGAAAAGTGACCATCCTACCTCTGGGTATTAGATGGAGCAAAGAATACAAGGAAATGAGTGTCAAAAATAGAAATAATTTCTTCATTTTGAAAGAGAAGCCTGTTGAGGGTAAGAATGGAGTCATAAGGGAAAGCCTATCTTATCCTTGGGATGAGGTGGCTTACCATATCCTCAAGTATATATCCTATGAAGGAAGAATGAGTGTGGTATATGCTTACCATTTCAAATTACTCCATGAGTTGAGATTCAAGGCATAATTTCCTCTCCCTCAAAGACTTAGTGTGCCCCACGTTCTTCTGTAGTCAATCATAGAGATTATTCAAAATGTGAGGGAGGGAAAACACCAACATTTATTTCACCATGGCCTCATAAAATTGATAGTGGTGGATGCTTTAATAAATTTTAGGTTCCATGTGCTACGGACTATATTTGTGGACATGGATAGGGAGACCTTCATAGAAACACAAGCCATTACCCCTAGGGAGATACCAGCCTCTAGTATTTGAGGTAGAGAGAAGAAATAGAGGGGGAGGAGACAACGAAGATAAAATAAGAAGAGAGAAAAACAAAGGAAAAAGAGACAATAGGAACAAAGGACGTAGAAGAAAAAAGTGAATAAGAAGAAAGGGAGAAACAAGTGGAAGAATAAATAAGCCCCAAGAAAAATTCTAAACACATAAGAGCAGAGGAACAACCACCTCTAACAAGCCTCCCACAAGGGTTTAGTGGACAAGAAGTATTTTCAACATTAGTTATATTTGGCACACCTATCAAGCCCAAAAGGAAGCAACCAAGACAAGGTCCTCTCTATTTCAAGACAAAAAAATAACTAGAATTAAACAAGGGAGACCACAAACTCCCTTAAGAGTCTCAATCACCATTGAAGAATCACCAAGAAAGAAATAGGATATATGACCCACTGAAAGAAAATTTGAAGTGGTCACCTCTCCTAAACCCAAAAAAAAGACACTTGTAGCATCTGTGAGTAGGCCCGCCACTAGATCAACTACCTTCAGGAAGCCAAAGACACAATCTACCCTTAAACAAGGAGAAAAAGGGAAGCTACAAGAGGGACAAAGTGTGCTACAAGAGGGAAAATGTGTGCTACAGGAGGGAAAAAGTGTGCTACAAGAGGGAAAAAGTGTGCTACAGGAGGGAAAAATTATGCTATAGGAGATAAAAAGGAAGCTACATGAGAAGAAAAAGGAACCACGAGAAGCAATAGCCTCCCCAAAAACATTTGGAAAGGACTTCATAGAGCTCCAAGAACCTAGTTTTGGGTTTTACTATAAGTTCATTGAAGGAGGGAGGATCATCCCTAAAAAAATTTCCACTCCACTCCTCTATGAGCTAGAAATAGAGAGAGGAGTCTATGATGAAAGAGAAACTAAAATTAGAGATAATAAGTCTTAAAAATAAGCTGCAAGAGAAAGAAACCCAATTTTCCACCATGGCAAGTCTCTCCATGGAGGCCCTGTAATGTAGAGAAGCCTTCAAAGGCTTATGCTCTCTTTCTCAAAGAACATTGGTTACAATACCAGATTAATATACTAGAACAATATGGCTCTTTTCCCTTCCAAGTCTATAAGATATTTATTGAGTTTTGCAAGAAAAATAATATGGAGGACAGGGAAAAGGAAACTGAATTCTACATGAACAACTTCATTTTGACTGATCTGAATTTCTGGGACCCCAATTCTAGATTGGGAGACATGCATCTCATGGCTTTAGCATCCTGGTTATCTGATGAAGAGAAAATGGTTGAGGAGGAGAAAAAGGAATTGACACAAGAGGACAAGGAACCTTTATAAATAAGGGAAGAACTGGTGAACCCTAAGGCTGTCATTAGTAATCATAACCTTATCTCTTCTGATGAAACTTTGGCACCAAAATACATTTCAAACCACGAACAAGACATTATACACTTTGAAAATATCTTTATAGTGTTGGGAACATAAAGCGTGCTAGATTGACAGAATAGATGGCATGCCTTACCCCACAGTCTACAAGTCAAAGAATACCACTCACCTGAAAGGATAAGAAAGGCCTTAGAAAAAACATCATTATATAAGAGAGTCATGCAGAGAATGAATCCAATGGATATGATTAAAGTTCTGTCCACCTTTGCTGTGAAGCTTGCAGGAAGGAAAGGAAAAAACAAAAGAACATTAGGAATGGATTCAGATTGAGAAGAATTCAGGATTTCACCCAGAAGAAGGCACACCATTTGAGGTGCCTTGGGATGTCATGGAGGCCACCAGGGCCTTTAGAGAGCTTCCATAGATGGATGAGTTTCTCAGAGGATGAGAAACACCTTCAGCAGGGAGATGTTGATGAGGCCCATCAATAGGTATATTATGAGGGTCATGATTCCATTCTCTAGCCTTAAAACTATATTTTTCTCACATTTATTCACATTTTTAGTTATAGTATGCTTAGTGAGAATTGTGAAAGGTTTTTTTCATAATACGGGCCTAATGTGGTTTAATTTCAGGAAAATGGAGCATTTTTTAGATAATTACCATGTAGGGGCTCGAAGGAGACAAGAAGGAGAGAATATAGGGAGTTTTTCCACATCCTTAACTCCTTATATCAGCTTGGGATCACAAAAATCTCTCTCATCAATTCAAGTTCATAAGCAGCCAAGCCACTACTAGTGCAAGTGAAGCTAAAGGAGGACAAGATCCACCATTTTCGAGATGAAGGAGACAATCACTCCTATTTTGAACTTTTTTTTGCACCTACCCTTTTGTATAAATAAGAAAGAATAAGAGCTCATTATGATTCGAATTTTGTTTTCATCTAGGTGTATCTATTGAGCTCAAGAGCTTGGCACTATTATTTTAACTTTTATCTAATGTATTAGACTTTTATTTTAAGATAATGAGAATTTGATTATTAAGTTCCATCTGAGGTATATTTAGAGGGTTGAGACCCTTGGGTTTGGGCCCAACCCAGTGGTTTAGGTCCCTCTTGTGTATTTGTGTTTCTCTTAGTGTTACACAGTATTTTTTCGCACTCCCCATTCCATACCCGAAGTGTCGTCCTTTGTGTCACTCATGCCACAAATGTCACAAAGCAACAAAAGATGTGAAAAAATGTTAACCATGAATAATATAATCAAAACATCCCTAAAGACAAAAAATATAAATGCCTTGAAGCCTTCATGCAAAAAGCTTGTGAAAACCCTATTCTGCAAGCCCACCACGTTTCTCTCCTATATAGACTCATGCTTGTCACCCTGTGTGTAAATTGTAAGCAACGTTGGAAGCGAGTGAATTAAAGTGCAAAGTCGTTCTAGTCCTCTTTAGGCAGGTTCTCTAAAAATGGAGCAGAATCTTCTTCCTCTATAAGTCTTGAGAATGGAATTCTGGTATCAGTTGGCTGAAGATTGAGTCGATTTCTCCCATTTTGAGTCCTTGATCCTACCTTTAAGTATTTTCCCCTTAAGATATGGACCTTCCTCCTTATTTTGTGGATCCTTAACCTCTCCATATTCCCTATAAATGAATGTCATGCCTTCCCAAAATGGTTGGTCATTTTTGGTTGCCTTTCTAGTGCTCGAATGTGCATAAATTCTTCCAAAATTATAAGGAGAAGGAGTGCTTGAAGTCTTTGTCTTGGACTTGGGAAATTGTCCTAAGGGAGGCCTCCAACATCAAGGCATTGGTTGTATGCTTCCCTCTTGAATTCCTCAATAATACAAAGCATGTTTTACTTTCCATAAGCTTGTCAATGATTACTTTCTTAGTATGATGCTCCTTGATCTGCCATATGGTTTACATTAGAATGCAATATATTGTTCTTTCTTTGTTTGTCATTATTTTATATCTCTTGCAGGTATTCGTACGTAAAGGAATAACGAGGAGAAATCTTGGAAGTAAGGATATTAGGATTAACATCGACAAGTGACCTCATAGGAGTGAGGTAGGTCATCTTCCTCTCTAATGTCATTCTGATTTAAGCTAGGAGAGGTTGCTTGTTTTTGTATTGTTTGTTACTAGACCCACTCATTGGGCTAGAGGGATTGATTCTATCCATATAAGGTATTGTTTGGATAAACAAATGGCGAATCTATTGGGGAGCCTATAGCTTTTTTATTCCTCGTGTATTTTTATTTCTTGTTTAATTTAGCCAACTGTTGAAAAACCTATTGTTTGGATTGATTTTCAGTCTATACTCTGCTTTGAAGGTGTCCTAGGGTATCAAATATAGATTTTTCTCTTGATTTTTTATTTTTATTTTCTCCTATTTACCTCCATTAATGTGTTTTTATCAATGACAGTCGCACTGCCAACACTTATTTTATATAAAATAAAAGCGCGGCAGACCTCTGGTGTCGTCCGCGCTGGTCTTTGAATGTGGAAATTTTTAGGGTCTCTGCTGAAAAATCTAGTGCATTTTTATCCTTAAGGCCTTTTTTTTTCTTTGTATACATCAAGTTTTGATTGATTTCTTCTAGTTTCTTGGTGGGATGCAAAACATTGTCCAATACTTGAAGTGGTAAATTGATACTTTTGATTGAGCTTTCACGTTTTGATTCGATTGAAATTTTTGTTTACTACTTGGCTGATTAGAAAAATACTAAATTTCTATCGATAGAATAGTAGTAGCTCTTTTGGATTTGTGAGAAATTGATTTTTCATTTAGTTAGTTTCCATTTCAAGAATTTTTTCCCTTAAGTGTGTTAGATTACTTGCACAAAAAAGTTACTTTTTGTTTAAACTCATTATTGAAAATATATCACATTTTTTAGTAATTGAAAACTAAATAAGTGCATTTAAGTGCATTAGAACATTCAAATTGATTTTTCATTTAGTTAGTTTTCATTTCAATAATTTTTTCCCTTAAGTGTGTTAGATTACTTGCACAAAAAAGTTACTTTTTTTTTAAACTCATTATTGAAAATATATCACATTTTTTAGTAATTGAAAACTAAATAAGTGCATTTAAGTGCATTAGAACATTCAAAATGAAGTGAAATTGAAAATTGTCTTTTTAATTTTTTTAAAAAGTGAAAATGGAAAATATAGTTAAAGGCATTTTTCTTGTTGCATTACTTGTTTGATGCATCATTGTTTGAAATCTCTTCCCTATACTAGATAATGTTCATCGAATTGGAAAGAATCATTTTCTCATGCTAGTTGCATCATAGGTGTTCAGGTGACATCGTTTTGAGCTTTGAAATTGAAGCTTAATTCAAGATCAATTTAAAATTCACCTCAATTAACCTAAGGAACGTTTGGAACTTAACGAAAAAATTTCTAGGTCTAAGCTAGAGATGTGTTCCGACATTGTAAAACATAGGATTTGTGTTTATTTTCCAGCGTTGTATCCCAGGGGTGATATTCCATTCCACGTATCGAAGTGTATAGGACTGTTCTCTATTACTTTCAAGTATATATGAGGTGCTCCATGCATGATAAGAATATGGGAATTCTCTCATCAAATGGTTATGCATTAGACATCACTACTACGGACTATACTCCCACGTACGATCATGTATATTTTCGGAGTCCCCACTAGGTTTCTATCATGTCATAGGTAACCAAGTCAACCGCCTTATAAAATTGATACACCGAACACAACATTCAAGGATATTTTTTGCCCGTACTTCTTGGTTCGGAACGAGGTATTTTGCAGTTCACGAATACCTGGTAAACCATTTTGCCTAGCTTTTTTCAGGTATTTTTTGGTTAATTTCTAAAATATATTTCCAATGGAATAACATCTTACCTGTGCACGAATCCTTAGTAGATCTTAGGTTGAGCCTAATGGCAACAGTTACTGATTTTACCACTCAAGGAATCCCCTCAAAATGGAATCATGGTTCTTTTCCTTCTTTTCGAAATGTTGGCGCTCCATATATGGAAAATTTATCCCACTCTAGATTAACCATTAGTTTTCTAGTTTGATTATTTTCAACCCCCATGGTTCCAAATGTCCAATATTATTCTCAACCAAGTTCACCTCTTCCTGAGCAGTGTCAACCTCATGTTGATTCTAAATTTCAACCCTCGCCTTCTTTGCCTATTTCTTTACCTCGTTCTTCCTCTTCACCTGGTGAAAGTATGGATTCTAGTAACCAGGAAGCTAAGAAGAAGAAGAAGAGGATGAAGAAGAAGAAGCAAATAAGCAAGGGGGAAACCAAGAAACCATTGCTACCCATGCAATTGAAGTTGAAAAATCTTCCAATCAATCCCACAAAGCCAAATTCCCTTGCAATTTATGTAAGGGTGACCACCTTTTTAGAGATTGTCCTGGTATTCCCAATATATTATAAGTGTGGTCCATCGGCTTACAACAGCCTTTGTCATCGGCCTTTAGAGATCATGCTAGTGACATAACCTCAACTAGTGATAGTAGGGCCCATGGAAAAAAGGGTAAAGCCAAATTTACTTGTAATTTATGTGAGAAGAATCATCCCATTTACCATTTTCCTTATATGGATGAAGCCTCTAAAGTGTTGGATAACCTTACGGCTTCTCAGCCTCATCTTCTTGCTGGTTACCAGAAGATTTCCTCTGATCCTCCACTAGTTGATCAAGTGATTAATAAATATTCATCTTTTGTTAATACCACTCTCTCCGAAAGTGAATCTCATGAGTCTGCTCCTGACCAACCATTGGTTGAGAAAATGGTTGACCCAATTCCACCTTCAATTGATCAGGCCTTTCTTGTAGAGAGTGAACCCCATACCACTCAGGTTATTTTCCTTGCTTCAGATTCTCGTGAATTACAAGGGAATACTCCCATTCCCATGGTATAGGAGGGTGATCATTCCATTCTCGTAATGCAAGGGGGGAATTCTCTTATTCCCACTGCTAGCATCTGTCAATCCTATCAGTCACCAGTGATCAAATTATGCTCTTTCATATGGTTGATAGGGTCCAAGGTTAAATTTTTATAGTTTCAAAAGGTTTTCAAATAAAAATTTGATCACTATTTGTTGTGTCTAGGTCATTATTACTCCCTCCATTCTCATGGTTAATAAATCGTATCATGGTTAGGTCATTATTCTTTGGAAGAGTGTCTTGGTCATCTTGATCATCATTCAGGTTATCATTCCATATAGTGGCATCATTAGGTCATATTATCAAATTTCATGTAAATAGGTCATGTCATCATCTAGGTCACGATTAGAGGGAGTAGTAATAGGGAAAAGTGTTCTATAATGATCTATAAATCCATTTTTATCCTTATTAAAGATGTAATTATGTATAATAAGGTTTGAAGTTGCAGTTCACTAACAATCCAAGTCATTTTGTGAAAAGACAAGGTGGGGCCACATCACCACCTAAGAGAAATCGACCCTCCAGCCTATAAGAAGACCAAAGGAGAAAATAATTTACTCATTTCACCCTCATGAAAGATCAATCCATCATCAAGAAGCATTTCCATCCTCTGAAAATCAATTTCTTGCCCAAAAGTGCCAAATTTCTTAGTTGTGTTGCACTTTTCTCCAAGGTGTTGTGTTTTTCTCAAGGGAGAAAAATCTTTATTTTCTATGGGTTTCTTCATCAACCACAATTTCCAGCTCATAGGAAACAAGCAAGTGGGTTACATGTGTCCCTCATCTACCTTTCTTTAGCTTCAGTTCATGCTTGAAAGCTTCAAAAATCACCCTCTTCTAGGGTTTGTTGCGCTTTTGGTCTCATAGTGTTTTCAATCCATTTGCTATGAAAAAACCTAAAATTGATTCTCAAACACCCTCCCTCACCTTCCATACACATTCCTTGACACTTCCCCTCACCCATTTCCCTCATTTCCATCATTTCCCTATTAACGCTAGCATGCACTACACTTTCCTTGACTAGGACTGTGTTTTTCATTTTTATACCCTTTCCCCTCACTCAATTCAAAAATTTTCCCCTCCATACACTCCCTAACATCTATCCATAAACCCCAGAATTTTCCCAAGAATTTAGATACTCTAAAACCCCTTCATCTTCCTCCATTCATAAAACTACCCCAAATCCCTTGTTTTCCTAAAACTAAACCCTAATTCCCCTTCCTAGTGAGCTAGGGTTTCAAAATGGATACAGAGACCACAAACATTGATTAGAGGAAGCATAAATGAGGGTAGATAATCATGTATGAGCCCACCAAAGTCCAAGAAATCATAGCTTCACCTTTCCAAGGTGTGGGCTTCCTAGGGTTTACATTGCACACACGGACAATTTTACTTCAAAATTAGTTTTTGAAGTAAGGAAGATGAATTTGACAAACGTGAAAGAGGTTTTTGTCCATCATAGGCCAAGGAACAAAATACTCTTTCACTTTATGCACACGTGTTATTATTTGAGAAAAAATCACAAATTACAGTTGCTACAAGAGGCTTCCTGCACTTTTGGACAACTGTACTTCAATTCAGGGTTTCAGGGTTTTGGAGAAGGTTTTTGCAGTGCTTAATAACTCCATTGTGTAGCTGACATCCTAAGATTTCTAAAAATACAACTTGCAGCCCAAAAATAGTCTGGGAAAGTCTCCAAAAACCCTCTCAAATATCACGCTACACTTTTGTTGAGAGTTTGTTGCGCTTTTGCAAGTTTGAGCGATCAACTTCAAAATTGGATTCTAACCAAATGGGAAAGTATTTTTTTAAACTAGAGGAGGTTTTTGTTCATAACATACCAAAGAAAAAAAACTTATATTAGTTTTGAAAAAATGTTTATTGTTAGATATATATTGACCTACATTTGAACCCTATGTTTGGGAAATGTTCGTTCATTTTGGAAATTATTGGAAATTCCTCACTGCCAAAAGCACAACGCCTTGGTGCTGCGCTTCTCCCTGAGTGCTCCAGATCAAAAAAATATTATATTGGTGGATATATTGTGACCTTCACATGTCATATATACATTTTTTTTTCCATGTCAGTTTTCTGGGTGGAACAAAAATGAAAAAAAAATGCTAAAAAACCACTTTATGTCATATTTTTCATCCTGGCATTGCACTTTTAGAGTGACCTTGGGAGAATCCATTTTTATCAGCATTGGATAGGCCATTTTTATTTCTTAAAAGATCTATAGAAAACTAGACAACTAAATATTTCTAATGGTACCTTTATATCAGCATTTGGAGCATAATAACTCAATCAAAATTTCCCTGCAATTTGGCACTGCATTTTTCCTAGATGGCGCTGCGCTTTTCCCTCGAGGTCAAATTTTCAAGTTTTATCATCAAACTTGGTTTCTCATTATGTAATTTCTCTTTTTTTTATTTGACATGATGTAGATGAATGTAATTAAGCTTTTTAATGTAAATTTGATATAATTATGAAGTTCACTAATGATATAAAGGTTAGTCAAAGGATAAAAGGAGAGTTTTTTTTAACCTCCCTAGTCTTAGGTTTGGTTAGAGAAATTTGTGTGAATTGTTCCTATCAAGAGAGATTCAACCCCTCGGAGAGGAAAATATGGTTTTGGTCTATATGTATCTAGTTTTTAGTCATATTCAAGGTTGGACATCGGAGAGTATAAGGCTTGGAGCTTTGTGTACAATTTGTTTTTGCATAAATACAAGACCAATTGTAGCTATTATATAGGGATTCATGTGGTATGATTTTGTGGCAGTGTTTTTCTTCTATAATTCACTTTTATGAATGATTATTCCATATTCTTTCCACATATTTTCTTTCAATGATCTTCCTATAAGATGTTAAACATAATTCTTTAAGCATATGATTTTTTTGGTAGGAATTTCATGTTTATGTTATTCATCTTTTGATAAATGAACTCATGCTTGTCATGCTCATTTTGAATCTTTGATTTTTTTCCCTACACTACAATTGACAACCTCAAATTTTCATTGAACATGCCTTCCATGCCCCTTTGTATCCCTGCAACTGAAATATTTTAGATCTGACCTAGATTCCTTGGCTTCTCCTCCTGATCCAGCTAAAAACCTAAATTTCAAAACCTTAGAGCTCACCTAGCCTAATATATTTTTACCCTCTTCAATCATATTTTGGATGTAAGGTCATAGAGAGAGCCCTATCTGATTTGGTAGGTATAGCTACAGAATCCTAAGTGGTTTGAGGTTACCTCTGTCAGTTTCCATTCCTAGCCTTGGGACATTGTGGAGGATAACACCCAAGACACCTCCTCCAAGTAGTATAGTCGCTTCTTTTAATTAGAGTCGATTGGCAGGATATCGTCTTCCTTCTTATGTGCCATTTTAGATCACATTACAGGCCCATAATGTGGTTGTACTTATCACCATAATATATGAAGGAAAAATTGTTAGTATTCTATCCTCAACTACCTGGAAAGTTTTCGGTTCTCCACAACTTGTGCTTGTTACCTAGAATCTATTGGCTTTTAACATAGGAACTAGTCACCCGTTAGGGATTCTTCATAAGTTTTCTATTACTTTGGGAGGAAATATTGTCTATATAGACGTGATTGTTTTCCAAGGCCCCTTGGATTTTAAATTACTCCTTGGACGTGAATATACTTATGTTATGGGAGCTCTTATCTCTTCTCTCTTTTGTGTGATGTGTTTCCCGCATGAAGGAATAATAGTGACCATTGATTAGATTTTTTTCATTGGTCCTAATTTGGCTCCCAGCCAACCATCATCCCTAAATGGCCCTTACATGCAAGTGGCATCTTCCCCACCACAAGTTAATTATGTGGAAACCTGTTCCATGCATGTGTCTACTAATAATCTAGTCAATGATATACTGCATCATGTATTAGGGGAATTGGACCTTGATTTCCATAGTGTTGTTCTCCCATTTGATGAGAACCTCTTTGAAGCCATGACCCCTTATGGGCCATGAACCAGGTGTCCATAGCATAGTTCCTTGTCTTGTGTCAATCTCCTTAAAAAATGAATCAAAGTGTCAGAGAAAAGTTCATTTTCTTGTGTCAAACTCCTTAAAAAATGAAACAAGGTCTCCTGAGCATAGTTCCTTTCCTTGTGTCAAGCTCATTAAAAAATGAAACAAGGTGCCATAATGATATTTCTTCTACTATTTCAACCTCATTAAAAAATGAAATATGTCCCTATGAGCATAGTTCTTTTGTTGTGTCAAGCTCTTTAAAAAATGAAACAAATCCCCTTCTAATTCGAGTTCTTGATTAGATCTCGTAAATTCTCAGTCGATTATTTCACTTGATCTCGTCAATGAACCTTCATTCCACCCACCTATTAGTAGCCATTAGAATACTTAGGTGAGTGAAATGAATCTTAGGGGGTGTTGATTATATCGCTCACCCTTTAAATTTTTGAGAAAGATCATAAGGGCAGATTACCCGAATGCATTTAATGGCTAAGGTTCAAAATATTGTGAAGGGGAAATACGATTAATCGAGCCATATATCAAAAAAGGACAAGCACACTTTGAAATAAAGCGGAAGTATGTCCAAGGTTTAGACCGAAGTAGCGAAGGTTTGAATGACACAAAAAAATAAATATAAGGCGGGGCCCGCGTATACTCGATACACACACAGAAAGGAGTTTGCAAGCACAATTCTAGGGGGGTCACAAATGAGAGGGATAAGGCAGAGCTTTCTGCCCTGAAATATTGATGACATGTCAAGGAGCATGACACAAGGCGAGTGATTTATGGAGAAAAGTGCATGGGCTTTAGAGAGATTACAGAAATCACTTTGCGTTCCTCGAGGGCTAGGTCCTAAGGTACAACTGTCACCATGATATAAAGGTAAGGTAATTTTTTAGGACACCCGATACCAAGACCAGTACTAGAATTTAACTCGACACGCGGTATTCACCTAACAAAAGTCTCACACCCAATCCCGTTATGTCGCGTGTCTCACAGTCAGCATCCTTAGGATGTCAGCCCTACTCGTTGTTATAGCATCATTTTTCACCCTCATGTGATTCATGATTGTCTCTATGGCCTGGGCACCCATTCCCACAGACTTGAACAAAATTCATAAAAAACAGTGTTAAAAATCCCATACGCGGGTATGCCTAGACTTTTCCGCGTGTATACGCGAGTCCACATGTAATTTTCCGCGTATGCCATTAAAATCATTAAAAAATATATAAAAATTCCCTATTTTCAAGCTGGGTTGATGGTTACTCCAGTAGTTCAACCACCCCAGTACGTGGCCAACTATTTCCAACTGATTGAAACTACTTTGAGGGAGTATAAAAGCCCTTCATGTGTATGGCCTAAGGGAGAGAGAAATTTTATAGATATTATACTCTGTTGGAATCCCAATTCAAGTCTGATTTCCCATGCCTCCTGCACTTTCCCAGATTTATACAGGAAACCTTTGTTTCCTGGAGATTTTCATCAATTTATATGCCATCTCGAGTGCACAAGTCTTGAAAGTATCTTAGTGAGGCAAGGGCGGGACGGATCCGGACGATGGTCTGTTCGAAGATCGTGGAAGGATTCAGGTGATCTCTCCACTTTTTACTACTGTACATGCTGTTCGTAATAATGAAGAACCATCTTGTTCCTGAACTTGTGTGTTAATATCTATTTGCATATGTGAAAAGATTGATTATTAAGCATTTATTATGGTTTATATAATGTTTCACATGGATTACACTAACGTTTAGGAGAAATATATGCTGTACAACTAGGTTTCCGTGCATGTTCTTTCTTGTTTTCCAGGTTAAGGAGGAAGAAGGGTTGCTGGGGGTTTGGACCCCGCGGGATCTACATCGAACGTAGGACTACGGGTGAGTTCTGCTATCGTTGTTATCTAGTTTTTAGCATTCAAGTGTGGTTGTGTGTGAGTCCTTCTGAATAGCATGCCCTGATCTGTGGAGGTTTTGACCCAACAAACCTCTAGGGTGTTTTTCCCCGAAACAAAACTGGCGACTCCGCTGGGGATTGCATTCTTGTGATTCCCCTGTTGGGTGGTTTCAGCTGTTTGAAAGGTTTCCAACAGTTTTAACTTTTATTTCCAGTCCAGTTAACTTTTTCTCAGTCAGACTGAAGACTTGGTTCTTTATCCAGGCTTGATATTTTTTATTTTTCATTATTTACCTTTTCATACGCGGTTTTTTCTATACACAAACGCGTATACACGCTATTTTTTTTAAAGGGAGTCGCGTATACGTGGGTTTCCTTTAACACAGTCGTGTATGCACACTTGTTTCAAAACTGTCAAGTAGCGTATGCCTGGGTAAATTTTGAAATTTTTGATTTTTGGATTTTTTAGTCTTGTCTGCCTATGGAGACCTATTCCTGCAGTGTCTTTATATCCTCTGGATTGTGTTTGAAAGTGGTCTTTGGTCTTTTCTCTCTCTTGTTTGGTTGAAAACTAGCTTATCTGGAAAATCTTGTTTCTTGTGCTTGCATTTCTGGTTCGAGTACCAAGATCTCTTCCTGGGGATTCTTGGATGTTCTGCTTCGTTAGAACAGAGAGCCTCTGCTCATTTACTCTTTCCTACCTTTGTGTCTTGCTTTGCACTTCGATTTTTCCCTCCTTTTGGTTGGTTTTCTTGAGTTCAGTTGACTAGGTCTTGTTGCAATTTTTGAAGAGTCTTTCTTGGTTCTTTGAAGTTTTTTTTTGCTGCAAGCTTGTACTATTCTTCTAGGCTGAGTTAATGAGTTTCTTGTCTTCTTTTGCTCATACAAATATTGCTACTAAAGTGGCACTATAAGATTTGGAGCGTTTTTGAATTTTTGCTTGAAATTTAGAAGTTGTTTGGCTTGGGATTATATACTCTTCTTGGTCTCTTCGAGCTCTTCCTTTTACAAAATTCAAAAGCTCAAACAAATTTTTGTTTTGTCATTTGCTTTTGTTTTTGCATTTTGTTTTCATTTTGTTACATCTTTTGAAGCTTGGTTGAGATTTCTTGCCTTCGGTTTTTGACTTGATTTTGGGAAGGAATTGTCATTGGTTTCATCCTCTTGTTTTCAAGCATTTTTTGGTGTCTTGATACTAAGAGTTTCTAATTTTGGGAACTAGTTTTGTGGACAACCAAAAAGAGATAAAACTAAAGGATCTTTGGGAAATTTCTCTCTGCTTTAGTAGATTTTGCATCTTAGAATTTGCATGCTCTTAGTTATTTGCATCAGGTGCACTTAAGCATTTAGTCTTTTTCATAGTTTTTGTGAGTGTGAAGTTTGTTATCTGAAAAGAAAAAAAAAAAAATTAGTGTCGTAGAACCTTTGTAGAAATTTGTTTTCATCAAAAGGAAATTACTGCATTTGCATGTAGTTTGGTTTTTATTAATTTCTTTTCTGCGTCACAAAACACCACAAGTTTCATTTCCGTATCCCTTTGACTTAATATAACAGCCGATTAAAATAAGCGCTATAATTTAAAACCAACTAGCAAGTTTTTTTTAAGTGTCATACACCAACTAGCTAGGTTGTAAGGCCTTGGATTAGGTGAGTGAAGAGTTAAATCTCCAAGGCCGCTCAAACAAAAACATAGAAGTTGATTAATTGAGAGAAATCCAACTCTGTTAGGTGGACCGGGAAATCTCTCCTCCAGAGAGTCAAGCGCAAGGGGAAGTGAAGGCCGAGAAGAGAGATACCCCCTCTCTGATTTGCTAGATCTGACCTCAAGACCATTCTTCCCGGCTTCTGACACGGATTGGTGCCCATAGTTGCCACTCCTAGGTTCCACATAGGTGACTGCGAGGGGGAATACCCGTGGTACCTGAGGCAGACGTCATATCACTTCTAGCAGTACTTCTGGGGGGCGCCCTTGCGAAGCTTGGGTACTTGTGCCGGCAAAGGCTGTTGTTAGGAGGTCGGCGTAACTGTTTCTGTTACCTTCGCTAGTAGGCCTGGGCCGTAATTATCCTAGACTACTTTTGGGAGGTCCTATTCTTCGCTTTCTTGTATTTTGGTGTTCGGTCCTAATCACCCGGAGTGGAAATACCTGAAGGCTATTTGCTTGATTGTATCTCAGGGATTTTTTGTAGTGAGTGCTCTTTGCTCCTAGCTTGCCTAGCTTTATACTTTCTTGAGTCTAATTAAAATTTGTTAAAGTGGCTGATCAAGCGCCTCGTCGATCGAGGAGAATCCAGGGGTTATCTCCCGAGAGTCCAGAGCCTTCCTCAAGAAGGCGTAGGAGTAATTTAACAAGTGATTATCACCCTATGGCGTCTGACGTAGTGGAGAGAGATCCTCCACAAGGGATTGAAGGTTTCGTAGCTGGTTCTGGTGTTGGCTTCGAGAGGAGCGTTATGCTCACCTCGAGAGTCTTATTTCTGCAGGAAGAAGAAGTACAAGTAGAGGAAGTGTCTCAACCCTCTGAGTCACTTCCATCTCCTCTTCCTCCTGATTATCCATTCGTTGTTGAATACATCAGACCTGAGGGAGAGAGACCAGAAGATCCTCCATATTATTCATACCTTTCGATGGCCACGACTGGGAACGCGGCTTCTGTTGTGAGTGCTGCAGGCATTCAGATTCCTGCTTCTGTAGAAGGAGGAGGCACTATTGCTATATCTTCGATTGCTTCTAGTACTACTGTGTTTGGCTCTGGTTTCACCCAAGCACATGCTTCTCAATCTGGTCCCTTTTGTTTTGGAATTCCCACTAGTGGGATTCCTTCTTTTTCCTTTTCCGCTGCTGCAGCTGCATCTACACCCATGTCTTCCATGGCTAGTGGATCAGCTTCTTTTCAAGGGTTCCCCTTCGGAACTGGGCATATTCCTAGTTCGAATCCTTCTTTAGGGTCCTTTCCGTTCACTTCTTAGACTCAGAGTTTCAACCCTTGGTCTGGTGGTCAGAATTCAACTACTTTTACAGGTTGGAACCCTGTATTCACTACAGCGGGGGCAGGGAATTAGTTTTATGCTGGTCACCAAGGGAATACTTCTTTCCCTTCGTCGAGTGCTTATCAGACTTTTTCCCCTCTTTCTAATGCCTGGAACCCCTATCAGGGGCTTTCCTCTTCATTCCATACTTCAGGAGGGGGAACTGGTCCGGTCTTTGGTAACTCTGCGTTGGGAGGAGGTTCTTCTCCTTTTTCTACGAGTTATTTTTGGCAACTTGGTGCCTCATGAAATCCAGGGTATTCTTTTCAGAATGTTGGGAATCCATCCCATCAAGGATGGAATCCTCAGGCTCCGCCTCATTTACCTTTTCTGGCAACGTTAAACTTTCCAGATCTGTCGAAATTGACGAATGATCTGATCCGGTACAATCCGGGGTGGCCTCCGGTTCCCACCAAACTTCCTTTAGACATTCCAAAGTTTGAAGGCAAGAATGGAGAGGACCCAGCTAACCACATCACCACCTTCCATTTATGGTGTTCGTCTAACTCCCTGATCGATGATTCTATTAGGTTGAGATTTTTTCAACGCACCTTAACTGGAAACGCTGCCAAATGGTATATTGAGTTAGCTGGGGGTAGTTTTGCTACATTTGGAGAGCTGGCTGTTACATTTCTAAATCATTTCCAGTTGCCTGTCCGTTATGACGCTGGGACTGAACTCCTAACTAATTTTAAGCAGGACGACGCAACCCACATTTCTGATCATATTCAGGAATGGCAGAGAAGGAAGAGGCTTATTAAAGCTCATATTCCAGGAGAATTCCTTTTGGAATGGTTTCTGAAATCTCTGCAGTCTGACATTTCTAAAGATGTATCCCTATCCGGGGTATTTTCTGAGGAACAGGCTATTTTTAGGGCCCAGCAGCTGGAACTGATATATTCTCAGTCTGGAGTCCTTCATAAATATTTTCCCAATGCTCCTCGCTCCAAATTAGATTTATCCAAGACTAAGCCTGGTCCTCATGGTGATGGACTTATTGGATCAATCAATATTGGTGCAGCTAACCTGCTTACTCAATTGCAGTAGTTGTCTATACAATCTGCTCCTTCTGGTTAGGTTGTGCCTGCTGAGTCATCACCTTCCCAATATTTGTCAGTAAATGTCATCCAAACTTCCGATCCCAAAGGAAATCAACAATCCGAAGGGAAGAAGAAAGGACAGAATAATAAGAAAAAGGGCAAGAATGGGAAGGGTAATGCGAATAAAACCAACGAGCATGTTGGTGAGGGTCCAAAGGATAAGAAGAAGGTGAAGTTTCCATGCAAGTTATGTATTGGAGACCATCTTACGCACCTTTGCCCTAAAATTCAGGATGCGCAGCGCTTGCTAGCTCAGCAGGGTTCTTCCAGGCTGTGTTGACAAACCCTTTTCCCCAAGGGCAACGGCTAGTTGTTGGCGCGAATAAAAATACTGGGGCTTCCTCTGGGGGCACCTAGGAAGGGGAAATTCCATCAAACATATACATGATGAGTGCTCACGTGGATGTTGCTACGAGATCCTGTGATTATGGTGAAGAAGAGTCTTCGAAAGCTAAGCATGCTCCTAATGCTACTGAGCTACTTCATATTACGAGGCCTATTGTTGAGCCTATACCTCGGATGCCAAAAGCATCTACCAAGCGTTCAACGATTAATCCAAATGCTAGGGCTGCCCAGAACTACTCTATTGTGGAAGATGTGGCGCAGAGTCCTTGTGCCATGTCGACTTTAGAGGTGCTCCAGTCTTGTTTGGCTCAGCGCAGTGCTATGCTCACTGCTCTTGGGGCTGTCGATCCAAAGAACTCTCTTATGATTACTTTCGATATGACTAATTTTAAAAAGAGACTCCCCCATCATATGGCTTTTCATATCAAATCATCGTACTGGAAATGAAATATTTTTCGGACGGTCGTTGATGAGGGTGCTTCCACATGTGTGATGTCTCTCACATGCTAGAAGGGAATTGGTTCTCCCGCCGCTGTTCCATATGCTACTCTTCTGACTGCGTTTGATGGTCATTCTCACAGGCCGCATGGTATTGTCCCAGCTTTTCCCATCCGTGTTGGGGGAAAAATTGTAAATATAGAGGTTGAGATAGTTGATGCAAGCTTGGACTACAACCTTCTATTGGGGAGAAACTGGATTTATGAGATGGATGCCATCGCATCTTCATTGTTTCGAATTATTTGTTTCCCTCACGAAGGGAGGATTGTTACAGTGGACCAAATGGACTGTCCTCCTGTAGACCTGAATGCATCTACTGACTCAAATATTCCAAAGTTGGATAATACCAAGGCGCCTGTTGAGAATTTAGGGGTTGGAATGTATTCTTCCTTGATGGGTACTTTTGATATTCCACCTCCTACGGTTCATATAAATGCAATTTCATCCTCCAGGGCTCCTCTTCGAAGAGAGTTCTTCAGAACTCATTATTTTTCGGATCCTTGGACCTTACCTTCCCCTACCGCCACATTAGCGGAAGGTTAAGTGGGTGGAATGGCATTTCCAATGTCTGTAGCTGAGATTGCTTATCAGTCTATTGTTGACTCTGCAGAGTCCATCCCAGCTCCTCTTTCACCAGAAGAGTTGGATGGAGATGTGACTCCGGCTTGGACACTTAGTTCTTCTTCTGCCCAGGATTGCCTTGATACCACTCTTCCATCTGAAGAGGCCATCCTGGAAGCTATGACTGGTATAGATAGGCCGTGGGATGATTTGCATCATCGGTCTTACTTTTTACCTGATTTGAGCGAAGTTGAAACGAGTTTTCCAAGTCCTCCGTCTCCTGGTCCTGTTCGCCCAGTCCTGAACCCTTTAGCACCAACACATGTATATGCTGAAGGGAACATGGCTGTGATTTCTCCAACTATCCCGGTGAACATCTCCAGGGATCCCAATGTTATTGAGAATGTCTTCATCATAGTTGAATGTTCCCCTGAAGAGATTCAGATTTACACCGATCTCTTTAAAGAGTATAGGGATGTATTTGCTTGGTCTTATGAGGAAATGCCAGGTATAGATCCATCTATTGTCCAGCATGAGATAAAGACTTACGAAAACGCTAAGCCCGTGAGGCAAAAACTTCGTCCGGTCAATCCTAGGAAGGCAGCAGCTATCAAAGCCGAGGTGGAGAAGATGCTTAAGGCGGGATTCATTTTCCCTGTTTCTTTGACTGAATGGGTTTCAAACCCTGTTCCTGTAGATAAAAAACAAGGAACAATTCGAGTTTGCATTGATTTCAGAGACCTTAATAAAGCATGTCCTAAAGATAATTACCCCACACCATTTATAGATCAGATCATTGATGAGTGTGCCGGTAATGAGATTTTCTCCTTCATGGACGGTTTCTCCGAATATAATCAGATTACTATCCGTCCTGAAGATCAGCATAAGACTGCCTTTATTTGTCCCTGGGGTACGTTTGCTTACAAGAAGATGCCTTTTGGTCTTAAAAATTCTAGGGCTACGTTTCAGCGGGCCATGTCATATGCCTTCCACGACATCAAACAGATTATCGAGGCTTATTTGGATGATTTAGCTGCTCATTCTCGAAAGAGGATGGATCATCCTGCTCACCTTCGTCAAATATTTGAACGATGTCATTTCTACAAGATTAGGTTGAATCCGAACAAGTGCGTTTTCATGGTTATATCCGGTCGATTATTGGGATTCATTGTGTCTAGAGAAGGGATTAGGGTAGATCCCTTCAAGGTTGAGGCAATACTTCGGTTGCCTCCCCCGTCCTCTATTCATCAACTTCAAAGTCTACAAGGAAAGGCTAATTTTATTCAGAGATTTATCGTGAATTATGCTGAAGTTACCATGGGATTTATGAGATTGTTGAAGAAGGGAGTTCCATTTCTTTGGGATGACTTCGCTCAATTCTCATTCGATGCTTTGAAAAAAGCATTGACCTCTGCTCCTTTATTGAGTCCACCTGATTATAGCAGGGATTTCCTTTTGTATCTTGCAGCAACATAATCTACTATTGGTATGGTTCTGGTTTAGGAGGATGATGCTCTTGTAGAGCATGTTATATACTATCTTAGTCGAGGTTTGGTAGGTCCTGAGCTCCGGTATACTCCGATAGAAAAGTTAGCTTTAACAGCAGTTCATGCTGTGCAACGACTCCGGCATTACATTCTTCTACAAAAAACTTATGTTTTGGCAACATCCAATCCATTTCAGTTTGTCCTCAGTAGGCGAGTGATTGGGGGAAAATACAATAGATGGATTGTGATTTTGAAAGAATTTGATCTTGAGTTTATGTCTGCCAAGTCCAAGAAATCATTGGTTTTCGCGGAATTGATCTCTGAGTTGCCCTGTGGGGAAGAGATAGTCTATGATGAATCCTTCCCGGATGAACATTTGTTTCTTATCTCTCCACAAGATCCTTGGTATGGAGATATAATTGTGTATCTTCAGACTGCGAAGTTTCCCTCTACTTTTTCGAAAGATGAGCGTCGTAAGTTGCGTCACCTGGCTAAGAATTAATTGATTATTGGTGATGCTTTATACTGTCGAGGGGTTGATTCAATCCTGAGACGTTGCTTAACTCTCGAAGAAGTTGAGGCTGTGCTGAATGATTGCCACAGTGGAGCTTGTGGTGGTCATTTATATGGGCTTGCTACATCCCAAAAGATCTTGCGTGCTGGGTACTTTTGGCCTTCGATTTTCAAGGATTGTATGGAGTCGGTCAAAAAGTGTCATCCATGTCAAGTTTATACTCGAAAAATGAGCGCTCATCCAGCTCCGCTTTTTCTAGTCATTACTGTCGGTCCCTTTACAAAGTGGGGTATTGATTATACTACTTGTAACCCACCTTCAGCTAAAGTTCACAAGTACATTATTGTAGCAGTAGACTACTTTACGAAGTGGGTCGAGGCTATGCCTACTTTTGGGAATGATGGTGAGACTGCAGCTCTCTTTATTTTCAACCAGGTTATTGCTCGTTTTGGTATTCCTAGAGAGATTTTCACTAACCATGGCAGTCATTTTCAGAATAGCATGATGGCTGAGTTGGCTCTAAAATTAGGTTTTCGGCAGGAGCATTCATCTCCGTATTATCCTCAAGCCAATGGGCAAGTGGAAGCCGTGAATAAATCCTTGAATACAATTCTTCAAAGGACAATCAATAAAGCTCGATCCAATTGGCATATTATGCTATATCCTGCACTTTGGGCATACAAGATGTCAGTGAAAACTGCAACTGGCTTTACTCTGTTTCAGCTAGTTCACGGGTTGGAATCTGTATTTCCCATTGAATGTGAGATTCCTTCTCTTAAGTTAGTTTTTGAACTTATTCCTGACACTTCTAGTCTTGAAGAACGTCTCCTTCATCTGGAACATCTTGATGAGCAACGTCGGGATGCCGCCACGATGAATGAAGCACATAAAAACAGAGTTAAAGTTCAGTACGATAAGGTGGTCAAACCTAGGGTTTTTTCGGAAGGTGACCTTGTTTTGGTCTATGCCCAAGAAAAAGATGCCCTAGGGGCAGGAAAGTTTAAGTCTATGTGGTATGACCCCTTTATCGTTAAAAAAGTCCTTAAAAAAGGATCATATACCTTGGTTTAGTTTGAAGGAAACAAGTTGTCGAAGCCCAGAAATGGGCTCTATTTGAAGAAGTATTATGCCTAGGCTTTGGCCTGGCATGTTGCTTTTGTATATAGTAGTTTTTCTTTGTACATATCTGGTTGTTTTTTTTTATATCTTTGATGGGATGGTGATGTTTTTGATCTGCTTTGGTAGGTTGTGTCGGATGTCATGAGTCATTTTGGTTTCGCCGATGGTGCTAGTAGACACACTCGGAACTTAGCTTCCGCAGCTTGGGTGCTTCATTATCCATCCAGTCAGCTGTTAGTATCAAGAGGAGTCTGCATTGGTCCTGCTTCCAATAATATAGCAGAATACACTGCAGTTATTTATCTACTCTCGGATGCAATATCTTTGGGTGTTGATTCGTTGGTAGTTTTCTTGGACTCTCAGCTGGTGGTGTCGCAGTTGAATAATACTTATCAGGTTCGAGATCCATTTTTACTCCGGTTGTTCTTGAGAGTACGTTTGTTACAAAGATCATTTCAATTTTTAACTTTCATTCATATTCCTTGAGCTGACAATTGGATGGCAGACTCATTAGCTAATCATGCCATTGATTGGCACATTAGTCATTCCATACAATAAAATTTAATCATCAAAAACATCATACATTTTCATACATTTGTCACATCACATCAAACATTGTTGTATATATATCATCAGAGTGTTCAAAACTATACAAAATTTGGATCCATAAGTCATACAAAATTTGGGCTTATGCCCGATCATGTTCAAATCTCAAAAAATATACAGTCATCTGATATATCATATCTATCTACTCCTTTGGTCCCTGCCCAGAAGTTGTGTTCCTATAGAACACGATCGCGGTGGCAACTCGACGGAATAATCGTACCCAGTTGCGAGGTACTCCTACTACCTGCCTCTGGATGGCCTCGAGCAGATCTTCCACTGCAGCCATAGGCACTTGGCGGGTTAACCCCTCCAAGTTCCTCTGTACGGAATGGAGGGTTCTGTCTGAGTCTACTATATCCTCCTCACCTCTGCGGTGCTTGTGTCGTGGGTAACCAACATGACGGACTGGTCCAATATCTGTATCATGATCATTATAAAATTGTAAGACATTTTGAATCCAATCAAAAACATGTTTGTTTTTCACATTTTTTCATACATATTGAAAAAATTCAAAAAAATTATATAAGTCAAAAAATTGCAAACTTACCGACTGTGCCCCATGCCGTGCTTGATGGAAGGACAAGGTCTGGATCACCTCGGAAATCCATCCCGACATAGGGTTAGTCTTCCACAACGATGATTTGTTCTCCCCACCAAAGGAAGAACTCATCATCCCAAGTGGTTCGGGGAACTTCACTTCCCCCCAATCTCTTCATCAAGTCAGCCCATCGGGCAATTCTTGGATCTCTCGGGCTGCTGATAGAAGAGATCACTTTGGGTCTCAGCCCAGGAATCTTCTCGAAGAAGAATGTCATCAAGATTGTACCATATCCAAAATGTTTTGTCTTTAATTTTTGGATAGAATTCAATTGTTGCTTCATGTTCATCAATGGAGCTGTGCACCAATCATATAAATGAGTTAAGCATTCCACTGCTATACTCATTTGAGTCCTGGATGCCTGGTGTAGGGAAGCAGATCCCGCTACCTTGCCAATGGTAAAAAGGAGGATTTTCATGTGCAAGTCTCTTAAATCTTTGATAGTGATTTGAGTTCCAAATTTCTTGGAACCCTCTACGCAGTAGACGTGGACGTAATCTTCCACGGTTAGCCCTCCCAAAGGCTTACCATGCAAGTCTACTGGCTCCCCCCTTCGGAAGAGTCCAGTAATAAAATATATATCTTCCACCTCGATGTGTATGGGCATTTGATCTATTATGAAGCAGTCTTCTTCTGGTTCCCAATAGTTCACAAGCATTTCGAGCAACCGGACATTACTCTTCATATTTTGCATTTTGAAAAACTTGAGCAATCCACAATTTCGGAGAATATTTAGTGATGCTTGGTCCCACATAACTTCATTGTCAATGGCACTGTGTTCACGCTCTCTCTAAGATATAGTCATCCTGCAAAATTTCAATAATTCGTTCATTAGCTACACGTTTTTTTTCATTTTGGGTTGTGCATACGCGACTTTCTTTGTACACAGTCACATATATACGCGGCTTGGTCGTTATAAATCCGCGTATGCGCAAACCCGTGATTTTTAGAAAATGATTCTACGGTGAAAATTCCTAATTTTTAACTTATGAACGGACAAAATGATTAGCAAGGATGAATTAAGAGCTTACCTGGCAAATTCGGTGAATTTTGACGGTCGATTGCTCCTGTTTTGACGAAAGAGGCTTTTTCTCCAGAGCACTTTTTCCAAATCAGCAATGTAACAATGGACCAAATATGAGGTAACTTGTGTATTTATGCCCAAAATTGAAAATTTTTTTGCAAAAATTTGTTATGCTTATTTTTTCAATCTATCTTAAGCTGCATAACCCGGATGCTTGGAAGTGCAAAGATTGGTATATTTTCAGGTACATTTTGACGAATTTGAGATTTTTCCCGGTTTTTGATCCATGACTGCTGACCCGTCATGGCAGGTATATGATCTTCATTGGCATATAGGTTAGGGAATCCACTTTCCGTTGCATTTTTCATACTAGCCTCCATTCTGATCACTTGCCATAGGGTCGATCCCATCAGGTCATGAGTATTACACCCATTTCACTTGCCGATTATTTAATCATGACTTGGTGGTAGAGCCTTCCTTTACATGGGCTTCCTAGTTAGTTCCTCGCTATCACTTGTTTCCCATGCTGCGTTTTATGTAGGCTCGGGAGTCCTCTTTAGTCCTGCCATGACTTATGTGTTGAAGCTTCATTCTTCTTCTTCTTCACTATCATTTTTCTGGCTATTGCCCTAGAGGCTCCCTGGTGTTGTTGAGTTGTATTATTGCATTACATATTGGCTACTTGTTTATCCTGGCCTTTAGCCGGCTTCATTTGGACTCAATGTTTAAGCCAACTTTTGACCTTGACTATCTGTACAAGTTAACCATTGCATGCACTTGGCTATCGTGACTTGACACCCTTTTTACCCATGGATGGAACATTCCTCTGAGTATCGCTTACCAGTCTTCGCCACCTTGCATTGAGCATAGGATCGTTCGAATCCCAGGAAATAGTGCATTTGTTTCTTGATACTTGTTCTATCCATTGTACCATAGCATTCTTTTATTCTTTTTCAGGCTTATTATATGAAAAAGACAAAAAAATCAAAAATAACAAAAAGAGTGGGAACGAGATGAAACTTCATAATTTGATGGCAGTATAGTGTCAGTTTGTCGCCCTTGAACAAAGCACATACACTTATATATTTCCTTCATTTGGGATGGTTTTAGTTTTTGACCTAGGTTCAATTTTTGCCTTGTTTCACTGGTCAGTCCTCCCCCGGTTGGTTATCTCTTCCAATCATATGGAGAGTTTGTTTTTGCCTCCTGCATAATAGACTTATACAGTGTCACTTTTTACTGCCATGGTCATCACGCGTCGTGCTTTTGTTCAAGGGAAGTCTAACCAGAGTCGGCCATTCTGCGGTGTCTCTTGACTCATTATTCAGTCGGCCTTCCCGATCTTGTCAGTATCTTGTTCTATCACATCAGATTTTTTGGTCTTCTGCTCGTGTTGGTTTGAGAAGGTCTCCATTGACTTCTCACTGGCGAGTTTGTCTCTTATCGACTACGACACATTGCTCTGAGAGCAAACCTAGAGCCGCACCCTGGCCCTATTTCCATCATTGATAGGTGACCTTGTGCTCAGCATTTGATCATCATTATGGGTATTTGACTGAGTGGTTTCCCCTGTGTTCGACGTCAGCATACACTATAACACTTGGGATTCGTGCAGTACCTTGATTTCCATTTTACCCTATTGGTGGATTTCTCGCCTCTGTGTCAGCTTTCATTATTGGTTGGTTCAGAGGGTTTCTTTTGTGCGCTAGCTTCATCTTGTGCATGTCGGAAACATACTTAGGTTTGGTTCCATCACTCTACTTCGTCCGATTACTTCCAAATCTTGGCCTGCGGGTTACACTCGCACTGGACTGATGTGGGATGCCTTAATGCCTTCCTTCCAGCAGATCTTTTCCCATCGACTCCGACTCATTGCTCTGGGAATAAGGTCTAGAGTCTTTTTGTTAGTACCTTAGGGTTTGTAGTCATCAGTGGCAGACTCTTCACTATCGACAGTGGGGATTCATCATTGCCTCCTGATTGGTAGATTCTTTCCAGTGTTTGACTTCAACTCATTTATTCGCACTTGTTAGATTGTACTGGGGCACCTTGACACTCATTTTTATTATTGGTGGGTTGTCTTGCGTTGGTTAACGGTATATATTATTGACCGGTAATCCAACGATTTCTCACATGGTCGACTTCAGCTCATTTATTCCCATTGTGTAGAATTGTGCCGTCGTGATCGGTGAAGACCTCGGGTTGCATCAACATTTCTCGGTTCACTTTTGACAGTCCATCCAGTTTCTGCCAGTGATGCCGTTCACCCTTATATGTTGCGGTTCAGTACAGCAGCATCTTATATGTTGGCTCTCGAGTTGCGTGATTGTACCATGAGTTCCACCCCTTATGATTTGGTACTTGGAGATTCAGTTACTTATATGATCAAACATCCAGTTTCAGCATCATTGATCAGCTTTCTATATGTGATACTTAGACATTGATTCTGACTTGTACTTCCAGGCCATGCTCAGATGATTCATTGTGTACTTTCAGTTCAGCTATACTTGTATACATGTTGGATCTATTCTGTACTTTCGATATGATGTATTTTTGACTGAGCATGGGTATGCCCACCTCAGCATGAATTGACTCTCTATTTTCTTTCATTGGTTTTTGGCAGGCTGAAATTTGGTGAAGTCCTCTCTTGTCCTTGTGAAGTGCTTTCGATGTGCATAATACATTTCGGCCATCATGTACCCCTTCTGACCTCATATATTAGGGGGCATCTGTTATAGCATCATTTTTCACCCTCATGTGATTCATGATTGTCTCTATGGCCTTGGGCACCCATTCCCACAGACTTGAACAAAATTCATAAAAAACAGTGTTAAAAATCCATACGCGGGTATGCCCAGACTTTTCCGCGTGTATACGCGAGTCCACATGTACTTTTCCGTGTATGCCATTAAAATCATTAAAAAATATATAAAAATTCCCTATTTTCGGGCTGGGTTGATGGTTACTCCAGTAGTTCAACCACCCCAGTACATGGCCAACTGTTTCCAACTGATTGAAACTACTTTGAGGGAGTATAAAAGCCCTTCATGTGTATGGCCTAAGGGAGAGAGAAATTTTATAGATACTATACTTTGTTGGAATCCCAATTCAAGTCTGATTTCCCGTGCCTCCTGCACTTTCCCAGATTTATACAGGAAAACTTTGTTTCCTGGAGATGTTCATCAGTTTATATGCCATCTCGAGTGCACAAGTCTTGAAAGTATCTTAGCGAGGCAAGGGCGGGACGAATGCGGACGACGGTCTGTTCGAAGATCGTGGAAGGATTCAGGTGATCTCTCCACTTTTTACTACTGTACATGTTGTTTGTAATAATGAAGAACCATCTTGTTCCTGAACTTGTGTGTTAATATCTATTTTCATATGTGAAAAGATTGATTATTAAGCATTTATTATTGTTTATATAATGTTTCACATGGATTACACTAACTTTTAGGAGAAATATATGCTGTACAACTAGGTTTCCGTGCACGTTCTTTCTTGTTTTTCAGGTTAAGGAGGAAGAAGGGTTGCTGGGGGTTTGGACCCCGCGGGATCCACATCGAACGTAGGACTACGGGTGAGTTCTACTATCGTTGTTATCTAGTTTTTAGCATACAAGTGTGGTTGTGTGTGAGTCCTTCTGAATAGCATGCCCTGATTTGTGGAGGTTTTGACCCAACAAACCTCTAGGGTGTTTTTCCCCGAAACACTCGTTTTACCTCGTCTTCTTTTACCAAGCTACCTCGGGCCTGTATAACGGTCGTCCGTCTTTTACTGTGGTAAAATACTCTCAGCTTTTCAACTACTGTATAAGCAAAAGTGGGCGCCCAGTACCAGGTCTGCCTAGTCATTGTCAGTACCCATGCATCGCTTTCTCGAGTAATTTCCTACTTCGCAGGTATTCCATCCCTCTCATTTTGTCTGGTTTCCTTTTGTTTTTAATTTTTCATGATGATCATGGGTAAATTCACAGCCAAGAAATCAGAGCTAGAAACTCCCCAAGCCCATGAGTCTAGAGCTGTTCCAGGGCCTAAACCTTTCATAGATTTACAAGATGACATTCGTGATCCGCAATACCCATTTCTCATTAGCAGCGTCAAGCCTGAGCTGTTTAGGAAACATGTGGAAAATAGAGATAGGTTCTGCATCGTCTTGTCTGGTCTGTATCATCAAGTAGCCCCCCCTATATACCCAGTGGTCAAATTCATCTGTTGGCTCTGAGACGCCGACGATGAACATCGGGGCATGTTCCTCTCATCCCAGGTGAACAAAATATTCACTATCTCTCTCGAAAGCATCAGAAAAGCCCTTTGTTTTCCTACCAGTTCGAACTATTCCAATTAAAATGAAATAACACTGTCTCATCACTTTGCAAAACTGCCATGGAGATAACAGAGCGATTTCATCACCTCCATAACCGACTCCCATTTCACAACCCTCCCCACCGCTAATTCAGTGCCCCTGACCTTATTCAAGGAAGACGTTCAGCCTATCCTTGCTCTTATTGCAGGGCTCCTAGGTGTGGAAGGTTTTGGGCAAGCCTCCAAAGGATACATAGCTTTTCTGTGGTTAATGTCTCAACTCAGGGTCGTTCTAGATATTCCTAGTTTTCTGGTCTCCACCATTCAAACTCAGTTCCAGGAGCTCTCAGACACGGCTCATTTTTGTTTTTGTTCCATGGTATTTTATATTTTCCTCTTCCAGCATGCTAGTAAATTTGAGGGTTTGGGTTTAGACAAAGTTTACAAGATCAATTCTAAGCTGAGACCAATTTTTGACTAGAGTCTCACAATGCATCAGTTGGAAAATGGGGTGGGCTACTCAAGGTTCCTGAATGATTTTATGCCCATAGCTTATACTATTATCCATGACTCTCCTCTGCCTAGGGTTTTTCCTGAACTGAGGAAATGGTTATAGTACAATGAATCTCAAAGCACTGGGGACTGGTATCTTTTTGACAATTACACTGAAATCATGGTTTATGGAGCCGAAGTCTCTCCCTACCAATTTCCCATTTTTCCTGCCCGACGGATTTACGCTTTGGAATACCTCCGACAGACCCTAAAAGCTGACCAAATTCATTTCCTCCCTGCAAAAAAGGGGTTTATCCTCAAGCTTCCCACAACCATTTGCCCTTTTGTTGTTAACTCAAGGCACGCCTTTCCCGTGGTGGAAAAACTGCTTCAAGACATGGATTTGAGACAAGGGAAAGATAGGCCCTCTAATCCAAATGGCATCATTTCTAACAAAAGGAAGAAGAATAAATCAACCCCTTATATTCATGAAACAAGGCCTTTCATCGAATGGCGAGCTAATCTTGAAAACTGGCCTTTGCTTTCACAGATGGAGACTCATTCATCTGCGACGGGGGAAAAAGAAAATACTGCTTCAACCAGAGAAGATGGTAAGGAATAGGTGGAGGAGGCAGGTGCATCAGGAGAGGGTTCTCCCCCTTTCAAAAGACAAAAAATAGGGATCAGTGAAGCAGAAGTTATTGGAGACGAACTGTTGCTCTATGATGAAATACCGTATGGGAAATCAAATAGGAGAAAAGCAGGAATCAAGGTGCTGTGGGATAGTACTACCTCTTCTGACTTCTCAGAAGTTTCACAAACCATCACAGCCAGTAGTTCTCGGGGTGCAAGCGAGGGTAGGACGAGGAACAGAGCAATCAGAGTTAAACATTGGTCCGAGCTAGAAGGGTATGTTGAAAAATACCAAACCAGGTTTTCATCTATGATAAATTTGGATATAAAGCAACTAGTAATGGCTATGACTGAAGCCGTTCTAAACCCAGAGGTTGGTACCACCAGCTACAGGGCATTGGAGATAGCAATCGATATGTCACAGGTTCCAAAAATTGACAAATGCAACTTATTTCGATGCTTTGGAGGCATGCTCAAGGATGAAGTGATGCGGCTCTCCATTAATCTGAGAAAATTGCAGAGTAAACATAACCAAGTACTGGAAAATTTCAGAAAGGAGAAGATCAACTCCCGCGCACTCACAAATGACATACGTACTCTCCAGGATGTGATAAAATGGAAATAAAAAGGTATAGAAAACCCCCAGAGTCATCTTATCAAGGATTTGCAGAAGCAGGTTGCAGCCTTAAAAAGTAAAATAAATATACCGGGCTCTCATCATGTGCAGACAGCTGAGCTAGTCCAAGCAGAAAAGGACAAGGCAAGCTTGGCCGATTCTCTGGCAAAGGAGAGGGAGGAGAAAGAAAATATTTCGAGAGAGATGGAAATTCTACAAGGAAAGATGAATGCATTATAGATAACCTGGGACACTCATGTATGCTCTCCACCTGCCCCAGAAGGGACTAGTTCACTTTATGAGCAGCTGACCACTGCCCTGGCCATAACCGAAGCAATGGAAAAATAGGTCTCAACAGTGCTTCAAAGGATCAATAAACTGGAAGCCCTCCTTGCCGAGAATTCCAAGAATATTAACGTTATGCAGAAAGAAATTGAGGGGAAACAGGAAAAGGTGTAGCACAAAAAAACCATTAGTGAGCTCACCAGTCGCATGAAAGGAAATATTACCCTCCTAGACGCAAGGCGATTGATCTGGGCTGAGATCATCACAGAGGTGAAAAAGCATTGGGCATTTTTAAATGCTGTGGAGGAAATGAAGTCAGTTGTGCTCCTTTTCAGGAGGAAGCTTCACGAAGGAAATACTGATGCATCCAACAGAGTTCAAAGCGCAAAAAGGTATATCTCTTTCTTGAAAGAACTAAAACCAGAGGATGTGTCAAAGCGGGGTATCAAAATCAGGTTCAAGGAACCTGCGGAGTGTCAAAAGATAATAGAAAAAGAGTCCACTCGCAGTGTAGCCTTGTGGGTCCTAGAGAAATTGGCGGCTAATTTAGAACAGTTTGAGGTGGATTGGGCTGAGATTACACTTGCGGGACTCCCATAACGCTGGGAGCCCACCCATGCCATACTACAGCGGTTACCAGTATACGAGGCCCATCTGAAAGAGGTGATGAATCAAACCAATATACCTTCTGAGAAATCTACTCGGCTCAAACCTGAAACTATAGTTTTAGTCCTCGGTAAATAATTTGCACTCCTCCACCAAGTGAAGTATAGAATTCCTGTTGGTGAAAAATATGATGAACTTACTGAAGCCTACATCAAGGTAGAAGGTATCGCTTCGATGCCTGAGCCTGCCTTAGACACCTGGCAGAGGTGCACGAGTTATGCCAGCCTACTAGCCAGCTCTTCAGTAGCCATCCCGCCGCCTGCGTCAGCCACTGCTTCAACCCCTTCTCACCAGTGAAGATTGTCAACTCATTATTCATCCCTCGTGGCCTTTAGTTTTATTTTTGCTTTCTACTTTCAAGTTCCGAGTGGAATTCATATTTCACTCTTTCATTTACTTTTTGTTAGAATAGTTTTAATATTTTGTTTTGAAACAGCGATGAGCCTAATTCTAAATGAAGAGAAGTGCTCTCCCTCATCATGAACTTTGTTATTTTGATTAGGACCTGAAACTTCTCACTAGCACGTAGAGAAGATATTTTCCCAAAATATCTTCCCGTGTATGTTCTTATCATTCTATATAAGGAGTAAACTGAGATGGAAAAAAGGTTCCAGATTTTTAGAAGAACAAACTAAGAAAGAACTCTGTATGCATTTTTGTTGAGATTTTTATATAAAAGTTGAAGAGCCCATTGGGTTTCGGTGATAAGGAGTTTTGTCTCTATTGGGGATTCTAATCTAAATACTTCATAGTCTGTAGTTCTCTCTCTTGTGTTTTATAGTTTAAATGTTCATATTGTTTACTTCCACATTTCCTATATCTTGTTCTGGAATGCGAGTGCTCACATTGTCTTGGTGTGAATTTATCATTGTCGATACTCATACTAATTCATGTCTAGTGCTTTAAATATGGCTCAAGCATGATATGTTGTTTCATTTTTCACTTCTACCATAATTCTTCCGGTATTAGCAGCAATGAAATGTTATCTTTAAAGTTATTTTCATGTATGGATTCTTGTTACTACATAAGCCCAGTACATGTTGATATTCATTTCTAGATCTCGTTTCTGTTACAGTTAGTATCCTTCCCCATTTTCTTACATAGTTATCGCCCTCTAATTATTCACCTCTGTGAACCATTTTAGAATCCAGCCCCCTTTATAGAAAGCTGTCTTACAATTGTCAGATATGTTTTTATCAAAGTTCACACTCTGTCGTTACAACGTTACTTTTTCTATGCTGAAGTTTTGAGAGTTTTGGTTCCATTTTAACCAAACCTTCCTATTTAATACATGATAGAATGAGAGCCCTTTTCTTGACAAACTTCACAAGTTGAACTATATGCTCCTTGCTAATTAAGATGTCCTAGGCACTGGTATTTCACAACTCAAGGCTGTCTCTAGGAGTTACAACATCTTTCTGGCACTATTATCGAGGATACGAATTTGAGAAAAGATAAATCCATGGGCCTCAACAAAATATTTATTCACTCTTCAGAACAGGTGAGCAAGAAGAGTTGAGAGTTGTAGATTCCTCACCTTGGCGACTCCGCTGTCAATTATAAGATAAACCTATTTGTAGTCCTAGCTTCTTGAAAGCCACATCTGAGGTCAGATACATCTCAGTGGAAGACACCTTCAGTGTCTGACCCAGAGAATAATTTACATAAGAGGGGTTGGAGGGAAAGACAGTAAATTCATACTGAGATTCCTAGATTCTCTTTGGAAGATTCTCCATCCTCTTCTTCCCAAATAGCCCAAGATCAAGGTCCCGACTCCACTGTGGGAAACCTTCATTACTTTTGAGATAATCCTTCCTTGGGAAACATTCAAGTTAAAGATGAAGTTGAATTTGTAGATACCACCTACTTCATCCTTCATCCCACTCCTGAAGCTAAAGAAGTCAAAGAAGTTACAGAAGTGTCTGCTGTGAACAGTCTAAGTTTCCCATCAGCGCCTCAAGCCTCTGTTCAATACATACCAATTGTTATACATACTTCGCTTCCACCACCTCCTCTCACTCATCAGATTCTCCCACCACCTCCACAACCCCCGATGGCTGTCCCAAGCTTCTTTGCTAAACAAATATGCCCCTCTGGCATTACCTCAAGTCTTAAATGATATGCCTCAAGACTATCTGAAAGCCTTGCCTCGTTTCAATGGGGAAAATGAGATCAAAGCTCAGAAACATCTTGAAGTTTTCTGTGCCTTTGTAGAAAAATTTAACTTTGAACATTTGGATGTGGTCTTGAGACTATTTGTCCAATCCCTGGATGGAGAAGACAGAAAATGGTTTAAAACTTTGGGAGACCGTTCCATCACTAATTGGGAAGAGATGGAAAATTCTTTCATCAGAAAATGGGGAGAGAAAAAGGACCATGGGTACTGTCTCACCGAGTTCAATGCACTTAGGAAAAAGGCATAATGAGGGAGTGCCAGAGTTCATTAAGAGGTTCAACAAATTATACTCAAGCCTCCTAGTTGAAATGAAACCTCACAGACAGCTACCAAAGTAGTGTTTGTAGCATCTTTTGATTCAGAATTTGGTTTCTCTTTAATAGAAAGAAAGTCTGCCACCCTAGATGATGCTCAGACTGGTGCACTATAATTGGAGGTTAATTTTTCTTCCACAGGGAAATCAAAGGGGAGATCAGATCAAGACACTAGAAGACGAGGAAAAGAAGAGGTATCTACATCTGGCCAAGACAGAGAAACAACTGAAAGTAAAATTGAAGAGATGAATAAAATGATTAAAAATATTTCAAGCAAGCCGGTGAAGCTTGAACTTGAAGCCAAGAATTCATCCTCTAAAACATTCCAGAATGCTCCAAACAGGGGGTACAATCCACAGTATAGAAATCCACCCCTGAAAATACTACAAAGAGAGCAAAAAGAACAGCAAGACCAGGTACCACACCCACTGTACCTAGAAGGTCAAATGGATGGTCCCACTGAAGACACTGCTTATGAGCAAGATGACCCACATCTTGCTTATTTGAATAGTGACGAAGTCGAGTGTCCTTTGCAATAAGGTGATGGAATGGGGATTCCATTACAAGAAGAAGAAGAAAAGGCTAGAGTCATTGAAGATGCACAGATCAACGACTACTGCAAGCAGTTTGTTGACTTCATGCAAGCGCAGTTCAATAGAAAATATGATCTCAGATCTTCTAGAAAAATAACCCGTACTCAAGATCAGGAGGAAGAGGCGCCTAAAAAAGAAACAGCTGTGCAGAAGAAGACAACGGTTCAAAAGGTCACAGATACAGGTAAGAGGCCTCTAAACGAGCCTTTACAATCTAATGATCAAGTTCCTTCCTCTTCAAAGTTAGCCACTCCTCCTAATACTAAGTCTGTCTTGAAATAAGTCAAGCCTTTAGTTGAAAACAAAGAGTCAAAATAAAATATAACAAAGAAGGCCTCCTCAAGCTTTAATCTGCAAAAAGAACTTGAAAAGGTCAAAAGCCTAGTCCCACTTGTTGAAACCTTAGTTAAACTGAGAGGGGGGGGGGGGGGTGAATCAGTTTAACACCTTCAATTATTTTTAAAAAAATTTCAATTAAAGTTATTTACAATTTAACTTTTATGATCAATTTTATACGGAACCAAACTTATATGTGCAGAAATGTTAAGATAATGTAATAGCAGAATTATGACAAGAGAAGTAAGTATTAAGCAGACTGAATAACCATATCAACACATAGGCATCACACACAGAGACAATAGATATACGTGGAAACCCATAAAGGTAGAAAACCACATCTTATTATTGCTATGATGTAAAGGCAAGCACCAACTCTCTCTCACCACTAGTTTTCTGTAAGCACCAACCGACAGGAGGCTCCAACCTCAAATTCTTCAAGCTACAACTTGCAAGGAAGCTTCAACTCCCTCTTTGTCATAAAAGAAAAATTTGCTGATTTACCTTGAATATCAGATCTGTTCTGTACCTTTGATTGGTTTCCTTACTATACTCCAATCTTCATATTTGCTTGATTATTTCTTTTTCTTCAATTCTGCATTCTCTTCTCTTTTATCAATTTACTCAGAGAAATGTATCCATTTCAACTTTACAGTGGGATTTTTTCTTTCTCCGGAGACTTGCCAATTACATCACAAACAATGTAAACAGTTAAAAACTTTCATTCAATTATAGTATAAATTTCGAATCATTTCAACAAATCCCCTCTCTCTCTGTTGTCCTCTCTCTTTTCAACAACCGCCACTCCTCTCTTTTTCGGTTTACTATTTTCATTTTCCCATTCATTGCAGTTACATAACTGCTGCTTGTACAGCTGTCTTTTAATCCAATCATAAATAACTCTCAGAAATATTATAAAACCTTTTTAATAAACCTTGGATTTTAATTACTGAGCAACCAACGCTGACCTTTAAAAACTCTGGGTCCCACAACCATATAAATTCTAAACTCTTCTGCTCTAATCGCCGATGCGATTAATTGCAACTTTCAGTAGTATGTTCCAATGTCCTGATTTTACTCTGATGCGATTGACCACTGTTCATTTAAATGTGCCGATGCAATTAGGCCAGAACTCAAACCTATAAAATCACAGTTTATACGCCCATCGGGTCCAGAACTCAATCACAATCGCAATTTGCATTTGCATGTTTCGATATTCTTATGCTCCGATGCGATCACTGTTATGTAGGAACTCAAACACATATCAATCATGGTTTATAAACCCATCGGGTCTGGGCTTCAACCGCAATGACAACTTTCTGTTCATATGATCCACTGCCGACCTTTTTTCCGATGCGATTGATGAGGGTCCCACCATGTGGTACTTTGCTTTTGATAGAGCCTTTGGTTCTTTAGATCTCGCGCTACATATAGATATATATATATATATATATATATATATATATATATATATATATATATATACTTTGTATTGTAGTCATGGTACTTTGTGTATAAACCACTCCATATATATATATATATATATATATATATATATGCTTTGGACCTTTGTGTATAAGGCGCAACATAAATAAGGCGCTGCATATACATATACTTTTCTCTTTCTCTGATGCAATTAATCACTGTTCACCTTGAAATGTTGATGCGATCAACGCTCGATCCAATGGTCACCAACCTATAGGAGGCTCCAACCTCAAATTCTTCAAGCTACAACTTGCAAGGAAGCTTCAACTCCCTCTTTTTCATAAAAGAAAAATTTGCTGATTTACCTTGAATATCAACTCTGTTCTGTACCTTTGATTGGTTTCCTTACTGTACTCCAATCTTCATATTTGCTTGATTATTTCTTTTTCTTCAATTATGCATTCTCTTCTCTTTTATCAATTTACTCAGAGAAATGTATCCATTTCAACTTTACAGTGGGATTTTTTCTTTCTCCGAAGACTTGCCAATTACATCACAAACAATGTAAACAGTTAAAAACTTTCATTCAATTACAGTATAAATTTCGAATCATTTCAACAAGTCCCCTCTCTCTCTGTTTTCCTCTCTTTTAAATAACCGCCACTCCTCTCTTTTTCAGTTTACTATATTCATTTTCCCGTTCATTGCAGTTACATAACTGCTGCCTGTACAACTATCTTTTAATCCAATCATAAATAACTCTCAGCAATATTATAAAACCTTTTTAATAAACCTTGGATTTTAATTAATGAGCAACCAAAACTAACCTTTAAAAACTCTGGGTCCCACATACTTATAAATTCTAAACTCTTCTGCTCTAATCGCCGATGGGATTAATCGCAACTTTCAGTAGTATGTTCCAATGTCCTGATTTTACTCTGATGCGATTGACCACTATTCATTTAAATGTGCCGATGCAATTAGGCCAGAACTCAAACCTATAAAATCATAGTTTATATGCCCATCGAGTCTGGAACTCAATCACAATCTCAATTTGCATTTGCATGTTTCGATATTCTTATGCTCCGATGCTCCGATGCGATCATTGTTATGCAGGAACTCAAACATATATCAATCATGGTTTATAAACCCATCGGGTCTGGGCTTCAACCGCAATGACAACTTTCTGTTCATATGATCCGCTGCCGACCTTTTTTCCAATGCGATTGATGAGGGTCCCACCATGTGGTACTTTTCTTTTGATAGAGCCATTGGTTCTTTAGATCTCGCGCTACATATAGATATATATATATATATATATATATATATACTTTGTATTTTAGTCCTGGTCCTTTGTGTATAAACCACTCCACATATATATATATATATATATATATATATATATATATATATTTATGCTTTGGACCTTTGTGTATAAGGCGCAACATAAATAAGGTGCTGCATATACATATACTTTTCTCTTTCTCCGATGCAATTAATCACTGTTCACCTTGAAATGTCGATGCGATCAGCGCTCGATCCAATGGTCACAAATAACCGTGATCTAATGGTTGTGATTCAATCACTCAATCGCAATCGCAACATTCAACAACTCGTACCCTTGCTCTTCCACTGCGCCGATGCGATTAGAAATCACCGATGCGATTGGTTTCTTCGGACTCGATAGCAATATATCTCCATTCTATAACCGCTTGAGGTCTAGCTCTTTGTTTAAACACGATTTCAACCTGATATTTAGTATATTTCGGGCATTTTTGCTTATAGGACTAGAATGATATAGTACGCCCCCAATTTGCCTTATAACACAACAATTTCATTTAAAAAATAAAATATGCAGGTTAGCATCAAGGTATTCAGGAAAACAAAAAAACATTTGAGGCCTCCACGCAGGAACGAACTGCGAACCTTCACACGATTGTAACATTGCCTCCTCCTTCTGCGTTTTCTTCTGCAAATCGACTCATGATTCAACTTCACTATTCATCAACCCATTTATCCTGGGTTTTGTATGGAACTACAGTTCCATTCTTGTAGATTCACAATCAAAATATGGCTTCCCTTGCCTTCAATTGAGCCATCATTTCATCATTTCCACGGATGCGTTACTTACTCTACGCACCAGCAAATTCACCCTTACCATATGATTTTCCTTCAGTCTCTATTTTGAATTTTATTTGCAGTATGTGTGTAGCCCCTTTCTTAGTTGCATATATAGAATCCACTCCACCGGTTATACTTGTAGCAAACCCCATGAGGCTCGAATCTTCTACGCCTTCAATTCAACAGTTCTTTTCCTCAACTTCGAACTTCGCTACGTTACCAGAGTTCTATTCCTCATCTTGATTTAATTCTACAGAATGAATTGATGTATTCTTCCCAACAGTGCTTCACAGTCTTCCCATTTGAATAATTGTTCCTCATTACTTTGCCTCTCCAGATCTGCTACTTCTGCTTTGTCTGTTGCCTTTGTTCCTTATCTGCCTTGCTGCCTTTGCTGCCTTTGCTACCTTGCTTCCTCTCTGCTTCTTTGCTATCTATGCTGCTCTCTTTGCTACCTCTGCTACTTGTCTTATGCTTTCTCTTCTACTTATGTAACCTGGGCTGCTTCTTTTTGCTGCCTTCTTCTGTAACCTGGGCTGCTTCTTTTTGTTGCCTGCTTCTGTAACCTGGGCTGCTTCTTTTTGCTGCCCTACTTCTTTAAATGGCCCTATCTCTGCTGCTCGACCCTCTCCACATCTTGCTTCCTCTTTTTCTACTTCTCTACTTCTATGCTGCTCTCTTGCCTTGTTGTTGTTTCAGGTGTTGCTCCTTTTCCATCTCCTTTGCCATCAATGACAACACTTCTAACAGTCTCCCCCTTTGGCATTGATGGCAATAACATCTGTATGTTTATAGCTATTCTCTATTCTTTTCCATATCTATTCTCTGCTTATAGCTTTCCTCCCCCTTTGACATCAATGGAAAAGGGTTGATATTCTGACCTTGAGGACCTGTTACATGCTCTCTGTCGATCTCCCCCTGAAATGATGTTTTCTCTTCTATTCTCCCCCTGAAACTATGCTTTCTCTTTATATCAAAGAGTAGCATCTACAAACACTACCCCTAGTCTATCTCTTAGATATTCAAATGGTTCTCTAGCAAGAGGTTTTGTAAATATATCTACTGTCTGTTCTTTTGTTGGCAGGGATAATTTTAAGGATGGAAAATTATCTTGAAGTTTAAAAAATTGGCGAATCTCACTAGTCCCTAATATGCAAACTATAAAATGTTTATTGATGTATTTGTAAAATAATTCAAATTTAAAATGATATTATATATATTTTCTATATAACATTGGCGATTTTTAACATAAAATAATTTTATATTGTAAAATTTGAGCGAATCATTTTTATAAAAAAATGGAAATTGGCGAATCTTTTTTTTTGAAAAACCATGGAAAATTAGCCCACCTGCGAATATTAGCCCCTAAAATTTTCCATGGTTGGCACATATTCCAACTTCACTACTTTTTCAGCTACTTGTTCTCTGAGAAAATGATACTTGATTGGAATATGTTTAGTTTTTGAATGAAGCACAGGATTTTTTGATATGCTTATGGCACTTGTATTATCACATTTGATAGAGATAGGTTCATCAATGCTTACCTTCATGTCTTGGAGGGTTTGTTTCATCCACATGACTTGTGTGCAACATGATGTTGTTGCTATGTATTCCACTTCTGCTATAGATAGAGAAATAGATGTTTGTTTCTTGCTTAGCCATGCCACCAGACTGTCTCCTAAATAGAATGCACCTCCACTTGTGTGTTTCCTATCATCAACACAGCTGGCCCAATATGCATTTGTATATGATGTCAAAATGAAGTTTTTGCCTTTTGGATACCATAGCCCATAATGTGCAATCCCTTGTAGATATCTGAATATTCTTTTAATTGCTAGTAAGTAATTTTGTTTTGGTGCTGCTTGATATCTTGCCACAAGTCCTACAACCACCACAATGTCTGGTCTAGAAGCTGTTAGGTATAACAGACTTCCAACCATGGATCTGTAAAGTTTTTGATCTACATCAGTTGTTCCATCATCTGTACAAAGCTTGCATCATGTAGTCATGGGAGTTGACACAGGTTTTCAACCTTCCATTTTGAATCTTTTCAGCATCTCTTTTAGGTATTTTTCTTGTGAGATAAATGTGCCTATGCTCTTTTGTTGAATTTGTAGTCCTAGATAGAAGGTAAGCACTCCAATCATAGACATTTCAAACTCTGATTTCATCTCTTCAGCAAATCCTTTTGTTAACTCATCTTTGCTACTTCCAAACATGATATCATATACATACACTACTACAAACAGAAGTTCATCTTCATTTTCTTTTATGTACAAGTTGATGTCTACTCCTCCTTTCTTGAACCCTTGTTTTTGCAAGTATTTTTCCAGCCTTGAATACCATGCTCGAGGATCTTGTTTCAGCCCATATAATGTTTTATTTAACCTGCAAACATAGTCTACATTATCTGTTAAGGAGAACCCTTCTGGTTGCTCCATGTAGACTTCTTCCTCTAAATCTCCATTCAGGAAGGCAGACTTCACATCCATTTGGTATACCTTGAAGTCATGATAGCAAGCAAAAGCTAAAAACAGTCTGATAGCTTCCATTCTAGATACAGGGGCAAATTTTTCATCATAATCAAGTCCTTCAACCTGTGAATATCCCTTGCATACAAGTCTAGCCTTATTTATGATTACTTGTCCTTGTTCATTCATCTTAGTTTTGAATACCCATTTGAGCCAATGACATTTTTCTCACTGGGTCTTGGAACTAGTTCCCAAGTGTTGTTCTTCTCAATTTGGTCCAATTCTTCATTCATGGCATTCACCCAATGTTTGTCTCTACTGGCTTCTTCAAACTTCTTTGGCTCTATTTGTGACAACATTGCGAGGTATACCTCTTCAGTCTGTTCAGTTAGCTATCTTCTTGTCTGTACACCTACACTCTTGTCCCCAATGATTTGATCTTCTGGATGGTTCTTCTGAGTGTATCTTGAGGAGCTTTTTGATATTAGATCTGTATCTTCTATTGGATTGTTTATTTCACCATCATCTTGATTCTCTTCTTCATGAACTTTCGGAGGATTGTTGCAATCTGTACTTCTTAACTTGTCTGATAGCTCTTCATCAAATCTTACATCAATACTTTCTACAATTTTGTGAAGTATTTTGTTATAGCACCTGTAACCTTTACTCTTGGATGCATATCCTAAGAATATTCCTTCATCAGCTCTTGCATCAAACTTTCCCAAATTTTCATCATTATTTTTTATAAAACACTTACTTCCAAAAACTATAAAATGCTTGATCGATGCAGGTTTACCATGCCATAATTCATAAGGAGTCTTGTCACTGTTTGTTCTTAAATGAGCTTTGTTCAAGATATGCATAGCTATGTGTACTGCTTTTTCCCAAAAGGTTTGAGGAATGTTACTTTCTTGCATCATGGCTCTGGCAATCTGTTGTACAGACCTGTTCTTTCTCTCTGCCACTCCATTTTGCTGAGGTGTTCCTGCAGCTGTGAACTATTGCTTTATCCCATACTCATTGCACAGGTCTGCAAAATCATAATCTGTAAATTAACCCCCTCTATCTGATCTGATGCACTTTAGCTTGCATCCTGTTTGATTTTATGCCAAAGCCTTGAATATTTTGAATTTCTCAGGTGCTTCTGATTTGTGCTTGAGAAATGCAACCCATTTCATTCTGGAAAAATCATCTATTATTATCATGAAATAGGATTCTCCATTTGGTGTTTTAGTTATCGAAGGCCCACACAGATCCATGTGAACAAGTTGAAGAGGTCTGCTTGTAGATAGCTTCTCTTTGATTTTGAAAGATGTACGGGTCTGCTTACCTAGCTGACAGGGTTTACATATTGTATTTGAAGGCTTCTTTATGGCTGGCATATCTCTGACTGCATTCTTTTTTCTTAGACTTATAATATGATCAAATTTTAGATGTCCCAATCTCCTATGCCATAACCAAGACTCTTCAAATTTTCTAAGATGACATGCTTCATTTTCTTCTTTTACTACATAGACATTGTTTTCCGTTCGAACACCTTTGATCAGGGTTTTTCTAGTGGTGCTTAATCTTACTTCACAGTCTTGAGCTCTAAAAAGAACTTCACAGCCTTTATCACACATTTGACTAACACTCAACAGATTTTATTTCAGTCCATCCACAAATAGTAAATCCTGAGCTTTGCCTCTACCATTGTCCAGACTGACTGAGCCTCTTCCTTTGATATTTCCTGTTTTATCATTTCCAAAAGTAACATTTCCATATTTCTTTTCGTCAAAGGTTATAAACTTGCTTCTATCTCCTGACATATGCTTTGAGCAACCACTGTCCAAATACCATTGGCTTTTTATATCTTGAGTTATTAGGGCCAAGTCACATTTATTCACTTTCTTTTTCCATTGCAAGCATCCTCTTGTTTGGTACCTTTTCTAAGATGATGAACTATATTCTCTTAGAGGACATTTGGAAGACATATGTCCACTTTTATTGCATACACAGCATTTGGATATATCCTTAGAAGAATTATAAGTAGGAATAAACTCTCCATGATTCATAAACCTTCTTGAGGTTTTTAACAACAATATTTGTTCATATTTCCTGCATTCTATGATTTTATGACCAAAATCATTACAATAAAAATAATATCCATAAAAACAATCTGCATACCTGATAAAAGGTTGTCTTCTCCATCTTCCTGCTTGAGTAAAACTTTTTACTGTTTGCATCCTTTGCTAGTTTGTATTTATTCTTCTTGTATGACAATATGCAACAATGTGTCCTAATTTGTGGCAGGCATAACAAGTAGCATTTTTCATAGGAGGAAAAAATCTCCTTTGATGACTTCCAAATTTGACATATTCAGGAGTATACAAGGTTTTTTCAGTTGACAATTTATTTACTTCATCCTTTGTCATTAGAGCTTCCTCCTAGTTTTTATCTACTTTATTGCAGGATTCATCTTCCTTTGAAATCTTCTGAGCTGCTTGGATACTCTCATTTGCTTTTACAAAAATAATATTTTTGTTTTCTTTCTCTTTGCCTTTGCTTTATTCTCCTTCATCTCCTATCCTAGTTTTTATCAGAGGAGATCTTTGAGCATCTAGAATCTCATTTAACTTACCAGAGCTTGTTATTTGAGAAGTATCTAATTTCCTCTGAGCATTTTCTAATTTCTTCCTTAAGAAAACTACTTCTTCTTCCAACTTCTCTTGTTCCTGAGTTTTATCCTTGATCTGCTTAAGTAGAATATCCTCTACCTTCTTGGCTTCTGCAAGCTCTACTTTCAACTGAATGAGGGCTTCTGAATTTTGTTCCTCTCTTACATATTTTAGAAGAATGTCTTTTTGTTTTCTGCACTTCATTTTTAGTCTGTCAATTTCCTCCAAGGCACTTCTTAGCTCCCCCTCAAGGTCCACTTCACCTTATACCTCATCTTCTAAGAGACATTCTTCCAGCTCTTCTATAGCCATCAAAACAAATTCTGATGTTCCTTCTTCACTAGAGAATTCAGCTGAGTCTTCTGATGCACTGCTGTCTTGCTGAGCATAGAAAGATTTTCTATTGAAACTCTTCCCTTTCTGCTAGTTCTTAGATATAGTCTTCTCTAATTCCTGAGCCTGATTCTTTGTTTTCTTATAAGGACACTTAGAAGCATAGTGTCCAACTCTTCCACAATTGAAACATTTAAATGGAATTTTACCTTTATACTTACCTGAGCCTTTATTCAACTTCCTGATAAATTTGGCCTCTTCTTCATCAGAACAGGAGCATATATCTTATTTTTCTTCTTTCTTCTTCTCTGCCTTAAAAGCTGCCTCCGTTACATTTGACTTCCTCTGTGGCAGTCTCATCTCATAAGCTGTTAGTTTTCCAAGAAGCTGGTTCATGGTCAAGGTTTCCCAATCTACTGTTTCTTCTATGGCAGAGACATTGGGATTAAATCTAGATGGCAAAGATCTTAGGATCTTTTGAACAATTACACATTCTTTCATGGTTTCACCTAGTGCTTTCATATTATTGACAATTTCTGCAACCCTTAAAAACAAACTAGCAATATCTTCATCATCATTCATCTTTAAATTTTCAAACTGGGCTCTATAGACTTGAAGTTTAGCTGTCTTCACCTTTTTGTCTCCCTCATGAATATTTTCTAGAGTTTCCCACATTTCTTTGGCAGTCTCGTTGTGCATTAATTTGATGAATTCTGCCTCACACAGTCCATTCAAGATTGCATTCATTGCCTTTGCATTAGCCACAAAATATTGTTTGGCTTCTTTCTCTGAGGCATTTGCCTTAGGGTCATATCCAAATTCCACAACAGCCCAAACTTCTACTCCTAAGGACATTATGTATGTTCTCATTCTGATTTTCCAGAAGGCATAATTTGCACCAGTGAAAAAAGGGGCTTTGTTCATTTAGGATCCTTCTTGACTAGCCATCCCAAGAACCTAGGATCTCCTTTCAGTTGTTAAACTGCTACAAAAAGGAACCGGCTCTGATACAAATTGTTGAAACCTTAGTTACACTGAGAGGGGGGGGGTGAATCAGTTTAACACCTTCAATTATTTTAAAAAAAATTTCAATTAAACTTATTTACAATTTAAATTTTATAATCAATTTTATATGGAACCAAACTTATATGTGCAGAAATGTTAAGATAATGTAACAACAGAATTATGACAAGAGAAGTAAGTATTAAGCAGACTGAATAACCATATCAACACATAGGCATCACACACAGAGACAAAAGATATACGTGGAAACCCATAAAGGGAGAAAACCACATCTTATTATTGCTGTGATGTAAAGGCAAGCTCCAACTCCCTCTCACCACTGGTTTTCTGTAAGCACCAACCTACAGGAGGCTCCAACCTCAAATTCTGCAAGCTACAACTTGCAAGGAAGCTTCAACTCCCTCTTTTTCATAAAAGAAACATTTTTTGATTTACCTTGAATATCAGCTCTGTTCTGTACCTTTGATTGGTTTCCTTACTGTACTCCAATCTTCATATTTGCTTGATTAGTTCTTTTTCTTCAATTCTGCATTCTCTTCTCTTTTATCAATTTACTCAGAGAAATGTATCCATTTCAACTTTACAGTGGGATTTTTTCTTTCTCTGGAGACTTGCCAATTACATCACAAACAATGTAAATAGTTAAAAACTTTCATTCAATTACAGTATAAATTTTGAATCATTTCAACAACTACCCTCTCTCTTTGTTTTCCTGTCTCTTTTCAACAACCGCCACTCATCTCTTTTTTGGTTTACTATATTCATTTTCTCGTTCATTGTAGTTACATAACTGCCACCTGTACAACTGTATTTTAATCCAATCATAAATAACTCTCAGCAATATTATAAAACATTTTTAATAAACCTTGGATTTTAATTACTGAGCAACCAACACTGACCTTTAAAAACTATGGGTCCCACAGCCTTATAAATTCTAAACTCTTCTGCTCTAATCGCTGATGCGATTAATCGCAACTTTCAGTAGTATGTTTTGATGTCCTGCTTTTACTTCGATGCGATTGACCATTGTTCATTTAAATGTGCCGATGCGATTAGGCCGGAACTCAAACCTATAAAATCACAATTTATATGCCCATCGGGTCCGGAACTCAATCGCAATCGCAATTTTCATTTGCATGTTTCAATATTCTTATGCTCCGATGCTCTGATTCATTGTTATGCAGGAACTCAAACACATATCAATCATGGTTTATAAACCCATCAGGTCTGGGCTTCAATTGCAATCACACCTTTCTATTCATATGATCTGCTGCCGACCTTTTTTCCGATGTGATTTATGAGGGTCCCACCATGTGGTACTTTTCTTTTGATAGAGTCTTTGGTTCTTTAGATCTCACGCTACATATAGATATATATATATATATATATATATATAGATATATATATATATATATATATACTTTGTATTGTAGTCCTGGTCCTTTGTGTATAAGGCGCAACATAAATAAGGCGCTGCATATACATATACTTTGCTCTTTCTCCGATGCGATTAATCACTATTCACCTTGAAATGTCAATGCGATCAGTGCTCGATCCAATGGTCACAAATAACCGTGATCTAATGGTTGTGATTCAATCGCTCAATCGCAAACACAACATTCAACAACTCGTACCCTTGCTCCTCCACTGTGTCGATGTGATTGGTTTCTTCAGACCCGATAGCAATATAACTCCATTCTATAACTGCTTGAAGTCCGACTCTTTGTTTAAACACGATTTCAACCTGATATTTAGTATATTTCAGGCGTTTTTTCCTGTAGGAATAGAATGTTATAGTACGCCCCCAATTTTCCTTATAACACAACAATTTCCTTTAAAAAATAAAATATGCAGGTCAGCATCAAGGTATTTAGGAAAACGAAAAAACATTCGAGGCCTCCACGCAGGAACGAACTGCGGACCTTCACACGATTGTAACATTGCCCCCTCCTTCTACGTTTTCTTCTGCAAATCGACTCACGGTTCAACTTCACTATTCATCAACCCATTTATCCTGGGTTTTGTATGGAACTACAGTTCCATTCTTGTAGATTCACAATCAAAATATGGCTTCCCTTGCCTTCAATTGAGCCACCATTTCATCATTTCCATGGATGTGTTACTTACTCTACGCACTAGCAAATTCACCCTTACCATATGATTTTCCTTCAGTCTCTGATTTGAATCTTATTTGCAGTATGTGTGTAGCCCCTTTCTCATTTGCGTATATAGATTCCACTCCACCGGTTATACTTGTAGCAAACCCCATGAGGCTCCGATCTTCTACGCCTTCAATTCAACAGTTCTTTTCCTCAACTTCGAACTCCGCTACGTTACCAGAGTTCTATTCCTCATCTTGATTTAATTCTGTAGAATGAATTGATGTATTCTTCCCAATAGTGCTTCACAGTCTTCCCACTTGAATAATTGTTCCTCATTCCTCTGCCTTTCCAGATCTGCTACTTCTTCTTTGTCTATTGCCTCTATTCCTTATCTGCCTTGTTGCCTTTGTTGCCTTTGATGCCTTGCTTCCTCTCTGCTTCTTTGCTATCTCTGTTGCTTTCTTTGCTACCTCTGCTACTTGTCTTATGCTTTCTCTGCTGCTTCTGTAACTTGGGCTGCTTCTTTTTGCTACCTGCTTCTGTAACCTGGGCTACTTCTTTTTGTTGCCCTGTCTCTGTTGCTCGACCCTCTCCACATCTTGCTGCATCTTTTGCTACTTCTCTACTTCTATGCTGCTCTCTTTTCCTTGTTGCTGTTTTAGGTGTTGCTCCTTTGCCATCTCCTTTTCCATGAATGAAAACACTTCTAAAACCACTAACTGAATTATTAAAGCAACCAACTTATCAGTCCCAGGTCTCCTCTTTTATGCTTCCCTCAGAAACAGCCCCCATCCCAGACAGTCTGAACCTCCAGGAAGAAAGGCCCATGGTCATGTTTGGCCCCCACGTTGAAGAATTAGATGCCTCCACCCCTCCTTTTTATGTGTCATCAGTGATCCATGATTTGTTATTGCATAACTGTATGTTGGATTCAGGAGCATTCCATAATCTCTTGCCTCTGTTAGTCATGGAGCAACTGGGATTGCAAATCACTCGTCCATACAAGGACCTTTATTACTTCGATTCCAAAAGGGTCAAGTGTATGGGTATGATCAAGGACTTGGTAGTCAATTTGGCCCAAATTCTAGCCAAGAGTGTGCTGATGGATATAGTGGTTGTTGATATCCCAGCTCGTTTTGGGATGCTATTGTCAAGGTCTTGGGGAACCAAAATTGGAGGGTCAATAAAACTGGATCTGACTTATGCTACTATCCCTGGATTTGGAGGGCAAGAAAGGAGGCTGTATAGGGAGACGAGGTTTGTAAAGATGGTTACAAAGGCTGATAACTCTGTTAATTCTCCAGTGTATAGTAAAGAAGGGGATTTCTCTTGTCTAATGTTGGAGGAAGATCAAGAATATGCTCAAGAGCCATCATTCTTCTAGATTAAGACTCAACAATCCTTAGAGAATCAATAAGCAGGAGTCTGGACGCTACACTTTGATGGAGCAAATTCTAGAGAAGGGAATGGAGCTAGGGTGCTATTGATTTCTCCTACAGGCCAATGGGCTCCATTATCTTTCAAATTAGAGTATGAAGCTACGAAAAATGTAGCTGAATACGAATCACTGCTCTTAGGGTTACAAACAGCCAAAAGCATGAACATCCAGTGTCTAAAAGTTCTGGGAGATTCAGAACTAGTGGTAAGGCAAGTGAAAAATTAGTGCCAGACCAAACACCCACGGCTGAGGGCCTATAGGAACGAGGTATGGGACCTTTTGGAAAACTTTTCTTGGCATTTAACATTCATTTTATGCCTAGAGAAAATAACAGAATGGCAGATTCCCTTGTTGTGGTTGCCAGTACCTTTCGGCCACCTCAAAACCCTCTCTTAAGATACAAAATTGAAGTTCGTTATCGACCTTCAATCCTTGATAATGTCAAACACTAGAAAGTGTTTGAGGACGAAGATCAAGTAAAGAAGTTCATGGAAACTATTGGAGAATTCTCCAATATGGAAATAGATGCTTGTGAAGAAGAAATTGAAGATCTTTCACAAAACAAGTGGGAAGAAAAGGTGGTTGGTCATAACGTGTTGCAACTGAAGGGAAACGTTATTCCTAGAGGGTTAGTCCCTCTAGAGATATTTTTCGACAAGAATGACGTCCCTTTACAACCCAGTAAAGTGATAGAAGACAATCAGGTCTTTGACTTGAACCTCGGTACCGAAGCTGATCCCAAAATTGTGAAGCTTTCCAAGAAGGTTCCTGAAGAATATAAAGAGCTTTACCAAAAACTATTCCAGACCTACAAGGATTTTTTTGCATGGTCTTATCAAGACCTAAAGACTTTTGATATCAGCATCATGCAACATAAAATTCCTCTAAAAGAAGATGTGAAGCCACATAAACAGAAGCTCAGACAGATTAACCCCCTACTACTTCCTTCCATAGAGAAGGAGATCAAGAAGCTATTAAAGGCCAAGATCATCATGCCATTGAGATACTCTAAGTGTGTGGCAAATCTAGTCCCAGTCTGGAAAAATAATAGAGAGATAAGGTTATGTGTTGATTTCCGGAATTTAAACAGAGCATCTTTAAAGGATAACTACCCATTGCCCAAGATGGATCATATTTTGTAGAAGGTAGTGGGAGCTTCACGGATGTCAATGATGGATGGTCTCTCTGGATACAATCAGGTGGCTGTGCTCCCAGAAGATCAAAATAAAACTGCTTTCACTACACCGTGGGGTACATTTATGTATGCACGGATGCCTTTCAGACTGATCAATGCAGGGGCCACTTTCCAAAGGGCCATGTATATTTCCTTTTTTGGGGAGCAGGATAAGTTCATGGTGGTATACCTCGATGATATCACTGTGTTATCAAAAGATGATGCAGAGCATATTGAACACTTGCGCAGGAATTTTGAGAAGTCCACCTCGATGATATCACTGTGTTATCAAAAGATGATGCAGAGCATATTGAACACTTGCGCAGGACTTTTGAGAAGTCCCGAAGGTATGGTATCTCTCTCAACCCTCAGAAATCATTGTTTGCGTTAGAAGAAGGCAAGCTTTTGGGACACATTGTGACCAAGGATGGGGTGAAAATTGATCCCAAAAGGGTAGAGGTTATAAACGGCATATCTTTCCCCAGAAATAAGAAAGAGTTTCATGTGTTCCTTGGGTGCATTAATTTTCTGAGAAGGTTCATCCCAAACTATGCAGAGATAGTTCGGCATATAACCGACATGCTCAAGAAAAATAACGAGGTGAAATGGTCTCCTGAGTCACAAGAGGCCTTTAGCAGAATCAAAAATGCCTTTACAGAAGCCCCAGTGCTAGCTGGACTAGACTATGCTAAGCCTTTTATGATTTTTTCATTTGCATCACCTCATACAGTGGCAGGAGTTTTATTGCAGAAAAATGAGGAGGGGTACGAGCAGTCTATTGCTTTCTTCAGCCAGGTGCTCCGTGATGCTGAGTTGAAATACAACATCCTAGAAAAACAAGCTTATGCCTTGCTGAATTCCCTCAAGGCGTTTCGGATGTATGTTCTGCAGTCTTCCATTGCTGCATTTGTGCCTACCGTAGCCATAAAGGATATCCTAATCCAAGGAGACAGTGAGGGAAAAAGGGGGAAATGGATTGCGACGATACAAGAATATGAGTTGGAGATACGGTCTACCAAGTTAATAAAAGGATAGGGATTAGCTAAGATCCTATCAGAATCAAATTGTCAAGCTTTAGGGATCAACTTCTCTATGGTAGCAAACAACGAGTTTGAAAAGACAGATGAACGGTGTGGGATAGAGACGGCTACTCAGAAGAATCATATGAAGTATCTCATCAGTCCATGGTATAAGGATATCATTGAATATCTTCTGACTCTCAGATGCCCCCCTAGCTGTGATAAAGCAAAATACAGAACACTGAGGTTGAAGTCGCAAAAATTCGTTGTTGCCAATAGTCGTCTATACTGGCGAGACCCTTCGAGTATCCTGCTCCTGTGCCTTACAGAGAATGAAGTGGAAGAAATAATGGTATAATTTCATGAAGGCATCTATGAAGGACACTACAGCTAGAGAGCTACTGCCCATAAAATTTTGAAAGTTGGTTTCTTCTGGCCCAAACTCTTTGGAGATGTTTTTGCTCGGGTCAGAGCCTATGAAAAGTGTCAAAAATTCGTAGAAAGGCAGAAGTTTTCACCCTTGCCCATGATCCCCGTACATATAGATGAACCGTTCCAGCAATGGGGGATTGACTTTATTGGTGAAATTCACCCCGCATCAAGTGGACAGCACAAATGGATATTAACCACCACAGACTATTTCACCAAATGGGTGGAGGCTATACCTACAAGGAACGCAATAGATATAGTAGTGATAAAGTTTATGGAAGAGAACATTATATCCAGATTCGGCTGCCCTGCTAAGATTGTTACTGAAAATGACCAGACCTTTAAATATGCTAAGTTCGTCAACTTTTGTTAGCAATACAACATTGTAATGGGACATTCCATAGCCTACTACACTGGGAGTCCTCTAATAAAACTCTGGTGAGAGCACTGAAGAAAGCCATTAATGAAAATCAGAAAAATTGGGACTCTCGGCTAAAGTTCGCTTTATGGGCAAACAAGATCACCAGCAAGAGATCAATGGGGAAATCTCCATATGAACTAGTATATGGGAGAGTAGCAGTCTTTCCCATACAATTGGCTTTACTAGTAGCGAGGTTCATGCAAGAAAGCCAAGAAGAGCCGAATGATATTACCAGGAGGATGAACCAGCTGGTAGAGTTGGAGGAAACCCGAAATCAGGTGAATCAGAGGTTGGCCGAGTATCAGGAGAAAATGAAGGACCTGTTTGATCAGCATGCCAAGGACAAAAAGATGCAGGTCAGGGATTTAGTACTCAGATGGGATATTCGAAGATCAGAGAAGGGGAAGCATGGTAAATCTGATCCGTTATAGTTCGGCTCCTTCAAAATTGTCGAACAAGGAGGAAATAACACTTTCAAGCTGGAGAATCTGTAGGGTGACTTGCTTGACGCCCCTGTAAATGGTCAATTCCTAATGCCTTTCTTCTAGTTTTGACTCAGGCCGAGAGGGCACTATGTATTATACTGTACATTAGTTAGCCACTTTTATTTTTGTTTTTAATGATGTTTGTTGTGAACAATCATGAAGAAAAAAGAAAGGTGCAGAGGAGCCATGTCTACATAAAAGGGTTAACAAGTGGTCTGCGAAGTTCTCGACACGTTCGAGGACAAACGTGCTATCCCCAGGTGGAGCCAATGTTGAATATATCGCTCACCCTTTAAATTTTTTAGAAAGATCATAAGGGCAGATTACCCGAATGCATTTAATGGCTAAGGTTCGAAAGATTGTGAAGGGTAAATATGATTAATCAAGCCATATATAAAAAAGGGACAAGCACACTTTGAAATAAAGTGGAAGTATGTCCAAGGTTTAGACCGAAGTAGCGAAGGTTTGAAAGGCGCAAAGAAATAAATATAAGGCAGGGCCTGCGTATACTAGATACACACACAGAAAGGAGTTTGCAAGCACAATTCCGAGGGGGTCACAAATGAGAGGGATAAGGTAGAGCTTTCCCCCCCGAAATCTTGATGACGTGTCAAGGAGCATGACAGGAGGCAAGCGCTTTATGGAGAAAAGTGCATGGGCTTTAGAGCAATTACGAAAATTGCTTTGCGTTTTTCAAGGGCCAGGTCCTAAGGTACAGTTGTCACCATGATATAAAGGTAAGGTAATTTTTTAGGACACCCAGTACCGAGACCAGTACCAGCATTTAACCCGACACGTGGTATTCACCTAACAAAAGTCTCACACCCAATCCTGTTATGCCACTTGTCTCACAGTCAGTGTCTTTAGGACGTCAGCCCTACTCGTTTTACCCCGCCTTCTTTTCCCAAGCTGCCTTGGGTCTGTATAACAGTCTTCCGTCTTTTACTATGGTAAAATACTCTCAGTTTTTCGACTATTGTGTAAGAAAAAGTGGGTGCCCAGTACCAGATCTGCCTAGTCATTTTCAGTACCCCTGCGTCGCTTTCCCGAGCAATTTCCTACTTCGCAAGTATTCTTTCCCTCTCATTCCGTCTGGTTTCCTTTTGTTTTTAAATTTTCATGATGGTCATGGGTAAAGTCACAGCCAAGAAATTAGAGCCGAAAACTCTCCAAGCCCGCAAGTCTAGAGCTATTCCAGGGCCTGAACCTTTCATAGATTTACAAGCTGACATCTGTGATCCACAATACCCATTTCTCATTAGCAACGTCAAGCCTGAGCTATTTAGGAAACATGTGGAAAATAGAGATAGGTTTTACGTCGTCTTGTCTGGCCTGTATCATCAAGTAACCCCCCCTGTATACCCAGTGGTCGAATTCATCTGTTGGCTCTGGGACGCCTACGATGAACGTCGGGGCATGTTCCTCTTGGCCCAGGGGAACAAAATATTCACTATCTCTCCCGAAACCATCAGAAAAGCCCTTTGTTTTCCTACTAGTTCAAACTATTCCAGTTTTAATGAAATAACACTATCTCATCACTTTACAAAACTGCCATGGAGACAACAAAGCGATTTCATTGCCTCCATAACCGACTCCCATTTCACAACCCTCCCCACCGCTGATTCAGTGCCCTTGACCTTATTCAAGGAAGACGTTCATCCTATCCTTGCTCTTATTTGTTAGAAAAGTATATATTATGGAGCAATGAAACACATAAAATATGCAAAAGATACAAGCACACAAAACACATAAAACTAGAGAGACACAAATATACGTGGTTCATCCAGTTTGGGCTACGTCCACCCCGAACAGCCAGTCCTTCCTTTCTATTATCCAGCAAAAATTGAAGAGACAAAACCTACAGCAGATCCGTTGTAATATCCTTTGTTCTCTCTCACAATCTCCCTATCTGTTTCTCGCTCTGAGAATACACACGTAATACATAGCCGCAATAAAATACCCTCATATATAAAAGGGGGTTTCCTTCTAGGGCAAAAAACCCTAAACATAACTTCTACCATCAGATCATCCACCTATGAATGGCCTAGATTGACTACAAATTACTATACTTTTACAAGGAAATTTTACATCTGTTTTAGCTTCGAGGGCGCTGCCCCGAAACCCCCCGCCAGGGGGGGGCTCCGAAAAGCGCTGCCACCCCCCCTGGACCCCCCACGGTAGCGATTAATTACGGGTGGCGTTGCCTCCCATTTTAAGGTACAGGGGTCCAATGCTGTGATATAAAGTAAACAAGATAATCAGGCTCCACACCCAACAATCTCCCACTTAGAGACTGATTGTAGCAACTCCACCATTGCTTCATTTGCTGGACAATGACTCCTCTTTGGACCTGGTTGTTCCTCATCTTCATTGTCATCCTTGAAGACCAATTGAAACTGAGCACATTCTTAGTTTCTCCCTGGTTACAACTTTTGTTAGCATATCTGAAGGATTTTGGCTAGTGTGTGTCTTTTCCAACTTCAACTCTCCATCTTCCAATACTGACTGTATGAAATGGTACTTGAGATGTATGTGTTTAGTCCTGGAATGAAATGATGAGTTATTTGCAAGATGAATGGCACTTTGGCTATCATTGTATAACGTGCCCATATCATGCTTCTTACCGAATTCATCCATAAACCTTTGTAACCAAATTATTTCTTTACTAGCCTCTGTAGCAGCAACATACTCTACTTCTATTGTTGAAAGTGCAACAACACTTTGGATTTTTGAAACCCAACTGATAGTTGTTCCACCTACAGTAAATACATATCCTGTAGTGCTCCTCCTGTTATCTTTGTCACCTGCCATATCTGCATCAACATATCCCTGTAGAGAAATTTTTGAACCACCAAAGAATAATGCTTGATTTGTGGTACCTCTCAAATATCTAAGAATCCATTTTACTGCCATCCAATATTCTTTCCCTGGATTATTCATGTACTAGCTTACAACTCCCACTGCATGTGCAATATCATGCCTTGTGCAGACCATTGCATACATTAAGCTTCCAACTACTGATGCATATGGAACTTTAGACATATAATCCATGTCTTCTTGTGTCTTGGGGCACATCTCCTTACTAAGTTTGAAATGGCTAGAAAAAGGTGTACTAACTGGTTTTGCATTCTACATATTAAATATTTTCAACACCTTTTCTATGTACTCATTCTGAGACAGTGTTAATTTGCGATTTTTCCTGTCTCTAGCTATCCTCATACCAAGGATTTGTTTTGCAGCTCCCAAATCCTTCATTGCAAATGAATTTGCCAATTTTCTTTTGAGCACATTTATTTCCTTCATGTTAGACCCTGCAACAAGCATGTCATCTACATACAATAACAATATAATATAGCTGCCATCATTTTTCCTTTTTAGATAAACACAATGATCAGAGTGACATCTAGTATAACCTTATTCAGACATAAACTTGTCAAATTTTAGATACCACTGCCTTGGGGCCTGTTTTAAGCCATACAAGCTCTTCTTTAGCCTGCACACTAATTTTTCTTTCCCTTTGAACTCATATCCTTCTGGTTGCTCCATATACATCTCTTCCTCCAGATCTCCATGGAGAAATTTTGTCTTTACATCTAACTGTTCAAGATGTAAATCTTTTGCTGCTACAAGACTTAAAATAGTTCTGATTGAAGTCATTTTAACAATAGGAGAAAATATTTAATCAAAATCAATACCTTTCTTCTGTGCAAAACCCTTCACCACAAGTCTAGCTTTGTGCTTCTGTTTTCCTCCATCTTCTTCCTTCAGCCTGTAAACCCATTTATTCTGCAATGTAGTTTTACCTGCAGGCAACCTGAATAAGTCCCAAGTCTGATTATGCATTAAGGAGTTCATCTCTTCTTCCATGGCTAGCTCCCACTTCTTCCTACTTTCAACCTGCATTGCTTCTTCATAACATTCAGGTTCACCAGAATCAGTAAACAATAAATAATATAATGAAGGAGAGTATCGTTCAGGGGGTCTACTTATCCTGGTAGATCTTCTAACACCACTTTCAGGTGTTTGAGGTGCCTGTTGCTGTTGTGGTGGTTGTTGCTACTGTGGTTGTTGATTATTATTATTTTCAGGCACCTTTACTTTTTCAGTTATCTCATCAAGAACCGTGTATTCCTTGCTTTCTTTTTCCTGTTTCTTTTCCTGCAACTGATTCTTATACAAGACCTTTTCATTGAATATTACATCTCCGCTCCTAATGATTTTGTGATTTTCATAATCATATAAGCGATATCCAAAATAATTAACACCATATCCAATAAAGGTACATTTCTTTGATTTTGCCTCAAGATTTGTTCTATTTTCTTTATTAATATGGACAAAGGCCTCACAAACAAAAGGCTTTAAAAAAGAGTAGTTTACCTTTTTACCTGTCCATGCTTCCTCTGGAATACCACCATCCAAGGAACTTGAAGGCCCTCTATTTATTAGATAAACAACAGTATCTACAGCATCTACCAAAAATTGTAAAGGCAATCCTGCATGCAATCTCATGCACCTTGCACGCTCCATGATTGTTCTGTTCATCCTTTCTGACACACCATTTTCTTGTGGTGTTCTTGGAACTGTCTTCTCTCTACGAATTCCATGCTCTGAACAGTACCTATCAAACTCTTTGCTACAATATTCACCTCCATTGTCTGATCTGAGACACTTCAACTTCTTTCCCGTCTCAATCTCAACCAAAGCTTTCCATTTCTTGAAAGTATCAAATACATCAGATTTATTTTGAATACAATAAATCCAAGTTTTTCTAGTTGCATCATCAATAAACGTAACATAATAGCGAGAGCCACCGAGAGATGATACCTGAGCAAGTCCCCATACATATGTATGCACAAGCTCCAATTTTTCGCTCTTCTTTTCTTTCCCAACTCTGAGAAATCTAACTCTCTTTTGTTTTCCATAAATGCAATTTTCACAGAAATCCAAATCAACATTCTTCAAACCTGGAAACAAATTTCTTGAGTGAAGAATCTTCATTCCCTTCTCACTCATGTGTCCGAGCCTATGATGCCATAATGCTGCATCTGCTCCTTTGGAAGTTAAAGCATTAAAAGAGTTAGAAATACCATTGCATAAATACAATGTACCAACCTTTTCGCCTTTTGCTATTACCAGGGCTCCTTTGGTGACCTTCCAAGTTTTATCTGTGAAAGTTGTCACACAACCTTCATCGCCTAACTGCCCTGTTGAAATCAGATTTTTCTTCAGATCTGGAACATGCCTTACCTCCTTTAGTAGCCATTGGTTTCCATTCTGTTGTTTTACAAGAACTTTACCTATTCCAACAATTTTACAGGGTTTATCATCACCCAAACGAACTTGTCCAAAATCTCCTTGAACATAGTCATGAAAATATTTCTTATCAGGTGTGGCATGGAATGAAGCCCCTGAATCTGCAACCCAAGAATCAGTAACATTTTCTAAAGAAAGAATCAAAGCATCTTGTAACACATCACCTTTCACATTTGCTTCATGATTGTTTTCTTGCTGTGCATCTCCTTCTTTTCCCTTCCAAGTTCTACAATATTTCTTTAGGTGTCCTCTCTTTTCGCATTTCCAGCACACTATCCCTGATCTGGACTTGGATCTGCCTTTCCTTGATTTACTGCGATAACCCGAGCTCTTTCCTCTTTCCATTCTTCTTCCCCTAGACTATGCACTCAAAGCATTACCCTATGTCTCACCAGAGCTTTTCCGTCGCATTTCCTCGCTAAGGATAGCACCGACAACATCATCAAACTTTAAAGTACTAGATCCAGAGATAGAGTTACTAATGGCCATAACTAAACGATTCCAGCTTTTTGGAAATGAGCACATAAATAAAAGAGCCCTAACTTCATCATCAAATTTTACCCCTACAGAACTTAACTGACTGGTAACTATATTAAAATCATTTAAATGGTCTGCAACAAATCCACCTTCCGACATATTCATATTAAATAATCGTTTCATAAGAAATACCTTGTTTGAGCCTGAGGGTTTTTCATATACTTTCGCCAACATCTGCATCAAACCCTCTGTTTTTATTTCCTTCGAAATATTGAAGGCGACTGATGCCGCAACGCACAACCGTATTGTTCCAAGTGCCTTTATATCGAGAATGTTCCATTCCGCGTCTGTCATGGCCACCGGCTTCTTTGTTTTTCCGCTCAATGGTAGGTACAGATCTTTCTAATACAGATAATATTCCATCTACATATTCCATAGTGGGAATTTTTGGCCGTTAAATTTCTCGACCCTAAACTTACCATCTTCCGCCATTGCCCCCACTCGAACCAGGAACCCTTCTTTCCTGTGATTTTATCAGCCAAATAGACCTTCGGCTCTGATACCAGTTGTTAGAAAATTATATATTATGGAGCAATGCAACACATAAAATATGCGAAAAATACAAGCACACAAAACACATAAAACCAGAGAGACATAGATATACGTGGTTCACCCAATTTGGGCTACGTCCACCCCGAACAGCCAGTCCTTCCTTTCTATTATCCAGCAAAAATTGAAGAGACAAAACCTACAGCAGATCCGTTGTAATATCCTCTATTCTGTCTCACAATCTCCCTATCTGTTTCTCGCTCTGAGAATACACACGTAATACACAGATGCAATACAATACCCTCATATATACAAGGGGGTTTCCTTCTAAGGAAAAAAACCCTAAACATAACTTCTACCGTCAGATCATCCGCCTATGAACAACCCAGATTGACAAGAAATTACAATACTTTTACAAGGAAATTTTACATCTGTTTTTAGCTTCGAGGGCACTGCCCCCGAAACCCCCTGCCAGGGGGGCGCTTTGAAAAGCACTGTCGCCACCCCTGGACCCCCCACGACAGCGATTAATTACGGGTGGCGTTGCCGCCCCTTTTAAGGTACAGGGGTCCAATGCTGTGATACAAAGTAAACAAGATAATCAGGCTCCACACCCAACATTATTACGGGTCTTCTAGGTGTGGAAGGTTTTGGGAAAGCCTCTAAAGGATGCATAGCTTTTCTGTGGTTAATGTCTCAACCCGGGGTCATTTTAGATATTCCTGGTTTTCTGGCCTCCACCATTCAAACTCAGTTCCGGGAGTTCTCAAACACGGGTTGTTTTCATTTTTGTTCCATGGTCTTTTATCTTTTCCTCTTCCATCATGCTGATAAATTTGAGGGTTTGGGTTTAGACAAGGTTTACAATATAAATTCTAAGCCGAGAGAAATTTTTGACCGGAGTCTCACAACGCATCAGTTGGAAAATGGGGTGGGCTACTCAAGGTTCCTGAATGATTTCATGCCCATAGCTTATACTATTATCCATGACTCTCCTCCGCCTAGGGTTTTTCCTGAACTAAGGAAATGGTTTTAGTACAGTGAAGCTCAAAGCACCGGGGACTGGTATCTTTTTGACAATTACACTGAAATCAGGGGTTATGGAGCCAAAGTCTCTCCCTACCAATTTCCCATTTTTCTTGCTCGGAGGATTTACTCTTTGGAATACCTTTGACAAACCCTAAAAGTTGACCAACTTCATTTCCTCCCTGCAAAAAAGGGGTTTATCCTCAAGCTTCCCACAACCATTGGCCCTTTCATTGTTAACTCAAGGCATGCCCTTCCCATGGTGGAAAAACTGCTTCAAGACATGGATTTGAGACAAGGGAAGGCTTGGCCCTATGATTCGAAGGGCATCATTTCTAACAGAAGGAAGAAGAATAAATCAACCCCTTATATTCATGAAACAATGCCTTTCATCGAATGGCAAGCTAATCTTGAAAACTGGCCTTTGCTTTCGCAGATGGAGACTCATTCATCTACGATGGGGGAAAAAGAAAATACCACTTCAACCAGAGAAGCTGGTAAGTAATAGGTGGAGGAGGCAGGTGCATCAGGAGAGGGTGCTCCCCCTTTCAAAAGACAAAAAACAGGGACCAGTGAAGCAGAGGTTATTGGAGATGAACTATTGCTCCAGGATGAAATACCGTATGGGAAATCAGACAGGAGCAAAGCAGGAATCAAGGTGCTACGGGATAGTACTACCTCTTTTGACTTCTCAGAAGTTTCACAAGCCATCATAGCCAGCAATTCTCGGGGTGAAAGCGAGGGTAGGACGAGGAACAGAGCAATCAGAGATAAACATTGGTCCGAGCTAGAAGGGTATGTTGAAAAATACCAAACTAGGTTTTCGTCTACGATAAATTTGGATACAGAGCAACTAGTAATGGTTATGACTGAAGCCATTCTAAACCTAGAGGCTAGTACCACTAGCTACAGGGCATTGTAGATAGCAATCAATATGTCACAGGTTCCAACAATTGAAAAATGCAACTTATTTCAGTGCTTTGGTGACATGCTCAAGGATGAAGTGATGTGGCTCTCCATTACTCTGAGAAAATTGCAGAGTAAACATAACCAAGTACTGGAGAATTTCAGAAAGGAGAAGATCAATTCCCGCGCACTCACGAACGACATACACACTCTCCAGGATGTGATAAAAGGGAAAGAAAAAGGTATAGCAAATCCCCAGAGTCATCTTATCGAGGATTTGCAGAAGCAAGTTGTAGCCTTGAAAAGTAAAATAAATATACCGGGCTCTCATCATGTGCAGACAGCTGAGCTAGTCCAGGCATAAAAGGAAAAGGCAAGCTTGGCCGATTCTCTGGAAAAGGAGAGGGAGGAGAAAGAAAATATTTCGAGAGAGATGGTCATTCTACAAGGAAATATGAATGCATTGCAGATAACCTGGGACACTCATGTATGCTCTCCACCTGCCCCAGAAGGGACTAGTTCACTTTCTGATTAGTTGACCATTGCCCTGTCCACAACTAAAGCAATGGAAAAAAATGTCTCAACAGCGCATCAAAGGATCAGTGAACTGGAAGTCCTCCTTGCCGAGAATTCCAAGAAGATTAACGCTATGCAAAAATAAATTGAGGAGGGGAAACAGGAAAAGGCGCAGCACGAAAAAACCATCAGTGAGCGCACCAGTCGTATGAAAGGAAATATTACCCTCTTGGACGCAAGGCAATTGATCTAGGCTGATATCATCACAGAGGTGAAAAAGCGCTGGGAATTTTTAAATGCTGTCGAGGAAATGAAGTCAGTTGTGCTCCTTTTCAGGAGGAAGCTTCACGAAGGAAATATTGATGCATCCAACAAAGTTTAGAGTGCAAAAAGGTATATCTCTTTCTTGAAAGAACTAAAAACAGAGGATGTGTCAAAATGGGGTATCAAAAGTAGGTTCAAGGAAGTTGCGGAGTGTTAGAAGGTAATAGAAAAATAGTTCGCTCGTAGTGTAGCCTTGGGGGTCTGTTGACGGGAAAATATGTCCGGCCAATAGTAGGGGATCTCCCCGGTAATTGGAATCTAAGATGGATGGCATGGAAGTGGGCATGGAAGCTAAGATTGATGACATGGAAGCTAAGATCGATGAGAAAATGGAAAACATGAAGAATTTTCTAAAAGCAGACATGAAAGGTTTGACAAAGTTTATACAAGAAAGGTTTCCTAATGGTGAAAAGATAGTAGAAGAACCTCATGATGAGAACAAAATAAATGTTAATTGTGATTTCATAAACTCTAATGTTGGCGGGAAGAACCACCATATTCCAAAGATGGATATGAGGAAGTTTGACGGAAAGGATCCTGTAACATGGATACTAGAGATGGAGCAATATTTTGATCTCCATAACGTACAAAACACACAAAAGGTACGCATTGCAACTTTACATTTAGAACAAAATACATTTGTATGGTATCAATGGCTTTGCTCCCGTAAAAAAATTGTCACTTAGTCAATTTTTACGGAGGAAATGATAGCACATTATGAGGATACAAAGAGCAACACCTTCTTTAGCCAATTGATAAATCTCAAACAAAAAGGTTTAGTGGGGCAGCACATTGAGGAATTCCAAAAATTGAATATAAGGGTAACTGATATTCCAGAGGAACACAGGATCGATCTCTTCATAGGCACTTTAAAGGATAATATCCAACATGAAGTTCGCGTTTTGGAACCAGATTCATTGGAGAAGGCATTCGGGTTGGCAAGAAAAGTTGAATGTAAAATAATGGCGACAAGGAAGCCTACCACTCAATTCTATAAAGAAGGAAGTGTTGCTACGCCTAGATTTCCACAACCTACAAGGTTGACATCACAAAAATTGGAAGAAAAAAGAGAAAAAGGGCTTTGCTACAGTTGTGATAGCAAATACACTAAAGGTCATAAGTGTGCTGAGAAGAAATTATTTTACATAGATTGTGAAGAGGAAGAAGAAAATGAACAAGAAGAGGATATACACCAGGAACCAACCCTAGAAGAGGAAGAAATGAATCAGACCATATCGTGTAATTCACTGGCAGGAATTACCACTCCTCAAAATCTCAAGATAGAAGGACAAATCAAGAAGAAAAAGGTAATAGTGTTGATTGATTCAAGTAGCACCCATAATTTTATTCATTATAAGGTAGCCAAGGAATTAAATTGTTTCCTATACCCAGCACCAGAATGTCAAGTGATGGTTGCAAATGGAGGAACTATAAATTGCTCTGGAAATTGCCATAATATCAAGCTAACCATGGGGGAATATGTGTTGACAAGTCCAATGCTTTCCATTCCTATGGGAGGTGCTGATGTTGTACTAGGAGTACAATGGTTACAATCTTTGGGGACGGTAGCTTTTAATTTTCAAGAACTTTTCTTGAGATTTTTTTCAGAAGGAAAGGAAGTCGAATTACGGGGTATTGCGGGGAAGCCAGGAAGGATAATAAGCTCTAATGTCATGACAAAGCTTCTAAAGAAAGAACAGCGAGGCGTAAGTGCACAATTATGCTCACTAGAAGTTCCAACATCAAAATCATCTATTTCTGCAGATCTCCAACAAGTCTTGGACAATCATTCCAAGGTGTTTGAAACTCCCAAAGGACTCCCACCTATTAGTGATCATGATCATGCTATTCATTTGATTCCATGAATTGTTCCTCCAAACATCAGGCCTTATAGATATCCTTACGTCCAAAAGAGCGAAATTGAACGTATGATTGCAGAAATGTTAGAGGCGGGTATAATTCAACCTAGTCAAAGTTATTTCTCTGCTCCTGTAGTATTGGTACACAAGAAGGATGGATCATGGCGAATGTGTCCGGATTATAGGGAGCTCGGGTTTCCTAATTAACATAGTGAAAGCAGTTTTACTTGGGGTAAAACTGGTCTTACATGGTGTACTTGGGTCCATCTAATGATGAAAGGTTAGATGACCAAGAAAGAACGAAGAGGTGGAAGCATTTCTTTGTGCCATTTCTATTATCCAACCAGATTGGATAACCGAAGCAAGAGATGAATGGAAGAAGGACAAAGATGTATGGACACTCATTCAAAGGTTGCAGCAAGATCCTAGTACATCTGATACATTTAGTTGGAAAAATGATTCCTTATGGTACAAAGATCGCTTATATCTTTGTAAGAATTCCCAGCTAAAACAAAAGATTCTTCTGGAATTGCACACTTCTCCTTTAGGAGGACACTCAGGATTTTTAAAAACTTACCACAGGGTGAAGAAAGAATTTTTTTGGGATGGCCTTAAATCTGATATTCAAAAGTTTGTGGCGGAATGTTTGGTTTGCCAGCAGAATAAAGTGGAGACAATTAAGACCCGGGACTTCTACAACCTTTATCCATTCCAAGTCAGCGTTGGGAGGAGATTTCAATGGATTTTATCACAGGTTTACCTAAGTCTGAAGGAAAGAATGTCATCATGGTGGTAGTTGATAGACTTACCAAGTATGCACACTTTTGTGCACTATCTCATCCATTTAAAGCAAGTACAGTTGCTACTACATTTGTGGACAGAATTCAAAAGCTACATGGAAGCCCAAGGGTTATTGTGAGCGACAGAGATCCCATTTTTACGAGAAATTTTTGGACAGAGTTATTTTCTTGTTTGGGTACTAAATTAGCTCATAGCTCATCTTATCATCCTCAATCTGATGGTCAAACTGAGATAGTAAATAAATGTTTGGAAGGATATCTTCGTTGTTTTGTATCTGATAAACAAACACATTGGGTCAAGTGGTTACCTCTTGCTGAATGGTGGTATAACACTTCCTTCCATACTGCAGCAAAAATGACCCCATTTATGGCACTTTATGGATATCATCCACCATCCATCACATCATCTTTAAGGGAAAATTCGAAGGTTCAAGCAGTGGAAGATCACATCGAGCATCAACAAGAAGTTCTCCAACTCTTAAAGGATAACCTGAATTTGGCAGAAAATCGAATGAAACAACAGGCAGATCAACATCGCAGCGAGAGAAGTTTTGATGTAGGAGATTGGGTATTTTTACGGCTACAACCATATAAACAAATGTCCCTCAAACAAGCTAAGAAGGATAATAAATTATCGCCAAAGTACTATGGTCCTTACAAGGTGTTGCAAAAGATTGGTACTATGGCATACAAATTGGAGCTTCCTGCTTCTTCGCGAGTACATCCGGTTTTCCATGTTTCATGCTTAAAGAAGGTTATAGGTGAAAATCTTCCAGTTCAAACAGTATTGCCAGAACTTGATGGGGAAGGGAAAATCATATTGGAACCTGAAGCAGTCATGGAAAAAAGAACTCGACAACTACGGAATCGATCAATTTCGGAGTATCTCATCAAGTGGAAGAACTTACCCACTGAAGATTCTACATGGGAGGATGAGAATTTTATACAGAAGCACCCAGAGCTACTCAAGCGTTGAGGACAACACTTTTTTGAAGGAGAGGGGCATGTTAAGTCCCTATGTTAATAGTGTAGCCCCTTATTATGTTAGTGTAGCCCCCCTTATTGTTATTATTGTACCCCTGTAACCCCCATATTGTTATTATTGTGCCCTTACATTATTATTGTTAGGTCGGCTAGGATTACATTGTGGCCCCACTAGGATTATATTGTGGCCCCATGGACTCCTATATATAGAAGGAGGGTTTGTTCATTTGTATCATCCAAGAATTGTTCATTTATGTAATGTATTGGAGGTTTCCCCCTCGAAGTGGCTCATTTATAAGGCGTTTACATCTCTTTTCTTCTATTTTTGGAGCTGGTTACACAACAGACATCTTGTAGCGATAT